>PVJC01045045.1:0-13858 GCA_004026665.1 Murina feae | reverse complement strand
GCAGAAACCAGGTCTTTTGGTTCCAAGATCAGTATTCTTTCCACTACATCATGTGAATGGAGTTGATTCTCAACCCTAGTTTCATGCTACTAAAGGCTGTTCTAGATTTTTCATGCTAAGAAGGCTATAGAAAAATTCCCAAAGCAACAGTGTTACTTTACTTTAAAAATTTGTAACACCATATTTTTGGTGCTGATTAGAGAATGGGACAAATTTCATAGAACCAAGTGATAATAAGATAATGTCAGTGCTAAGATATTGCAAATCTCAAAAGGTTAAAGTCCACAGTAATATTCAACCATGCAAACTACACCCACACAGTCAGACTCTGACCTTGAATAACTAATCCTTAGCAAATCGACAATCCATTAGTTTTATGCCATTGTATTTGGTGGGAGCAGCAAGTGAGTTGATGTTTTTCCAAACAAAGTAATGAAATCCCAGCATTTATTGAACTAAGATGAGCTCCTTCCTGCCCAGAATTTCCAGATTTTAATAATAACCAACGTCAATGTTTAATCTAAAGCTAGAGCACACTGGTTAAGAAACTGCTAAAAATAATCTGCTTCATATTGATGGCTTTGGCTTTGTTGACTCATAAAATGTCAGGGTTGGAGAAAAATAACTAACGGAAGCTTCAGCTGTGATTGTACCTTTAATTATTGATGCTCCATTCTTAGTCTCCAGGCCCAACAACTAAGATGCAACGTGACAGAAAAGAGGACACATGATGAACTAAGTATGAGAGGCTTGCTCTTGATTCTGCCCACGAGACTCCTAAACTTAACACCTTATAGTAAAAGCTGTGGTGTTTAGCTACGAACTGATTTCAGGCATTCCTTGGCATTGGTTGGTAAAAGAAGAGGAAGGGCAGATCTGGGAGGCAGAGAACTAGGAGATGCCTGTGTCCTCAGCACAGTCAAACTGAACATCTGTGCTTGTGAATCTACAAGAACGGCTTTCAAATGCATTCCTCTCATTTACAATGAAGATGCCAGGATCAATCGCCCAGGAGATTCGGGATCCATCAATGTTGAGATAAAACAGTTGTGGGATTAAGAATCAGCACAACTGAGTTCTAGCTTTGTCTCAGACTAACTACATAAACTTGAGCTACTGATTCTCATGGCTGCCTACCTCATGTGTACCTGATGTGCCTAAAAATCCTCACTGACCTTCAACTACCATTTACTGAGGGCAGGCACTCTGCTAGGTGCGTTATATACATCAAATTGTTCCTTTCTGTGCACACATAGGGGACCCACATTTTTATCTTTGTCCCCAGATAATGCTGGTCGACCCCATGAACCCTATACTTGTACTCCTAAAATGAAAAGCCAGGATTGATTTCTGAAAATCACAAATGGAGCTCTGACAGAGGCTTTCCAGGAGGCATCTTCCTGTGAGTGAATCACGAATTGCTCATGACAATGGGGGGAAAATCAGCATTCAAGGTTGCTCTGGGTGTGTGTGTGTTTGTTTGTCTCCAGTTCCTTTTTACAAAATTTATCAGTGTCTGA
Source organism: Murina feae (assembly GCA_004026665.1). Lineage (NCBI taxonomy): Eukaryota > Metazoa > Chordata > Mammalia > Chiroptera > Vespertilionidae > Murina > Murina feae. The sequence continues at coordinate 12,338 of PVJC01045045.1, read as the reverse complement.
CATTTTTGCAAGTTGGGATACAAAGTCAAAGGCAACCTACACACTCATCACCCCCCACGGGATCCCAGTCAATGATTTGCAGCTTTGCGGTACAGCAGGCAGACAGTCCTGTGGACATATCGAGAGCAGTTGGGGAAGATGTGCCTCTCAATGCTGCCGGCCTCACAACCGAAGCTCAGACCCACGGCGGGTTGGGGAGGCAGCACGAGCTGCTCATTGTGCTTCCAGAAAGCCAGAATAGAGAGGCTGGTTCTGAATAACAAAATTCACAGCAGCCCCAGAACTATTTCCATGTAGCACCAGAGCCAGCTACACATGGACTCTCACTTCTCCCAAAGCAGGAAAGAGTTCGTCCTGAACCAGGCACACTCCTGGGCCCAGACACATTTGTTCCATTCATCATCTATCTCATCAGCTTTTACTGAGAGCCAACTTATGCCAGGCTTCCACGGGCCTATTCCCTAACCAGTAAACTGGGGGAGAGGGGAATAGGTGTAGCTAACAGTGATGCTAGGTACTGAGTACTTTGTGAAAACAGAACAGAGGAAACCAAGCAGACTATGGGGGAAGGGCTCCAGAGGACTTGCCCAGATAGGGCTGCCAGATTTAGTCAATCAAAACAGAAGGTGCCCAGTTAAATTTGAATTTCAAATGTATAACAAACACTTCTTTTAGTGTTGGTATTTGAGGCCCACAAGAGACACATTTATACTTTAAAAAATATTTGTTGTGTAGCTGAAACTCACATGTAACTGGCATCCTGTATTATATTTGGCAATTTTCTTCCCAGCAGAGGTTGCCTGGGTGAGTCTTACTTTGGGGAAAGGTTGGGGATTTGGTTTGATTTGTTAAGAATGAAGGAGAGATGCCTCCCGACTGTACATATGAACAACCTGCCAGACCCTACCCTCCATCCTTGCAACTGCAGGTGAGCCTCTGATCCTATCCCTCTGTATCAGAAGCGTCAATAGCCCAGATGACTGCACATCACTGACCCTGTTATTGGTCCTGCCCAGACCATGCACCTGTCATGTCCAAAACCAGGTTTGTGAGCTATATGAATGGGTGAGGGTCTTAGTTATTACATGGGTTTTTTTTTCATTTTTGTGCCTGAATTCCTATCCTGTTCTTGTTTCATTAAGAATCAAGCATTTCATAGATGCTAAATAAAGATTAAATGCTTAATTCAGCCACATGGGGGGAAAAAGGACCAGAAGGTAAAAGCTAAGCCCCAGCTTTTCATTCTTACACTTTCTCCCACTGTCTCAACCTTAGTTTACTCATCTGTAAAATTAGTGGGTCAAATATATTGCCAATCTGTCTCTCTGGTCCCTTTAGGTAAGGTGACCAGACATCCCGCTTTTGGCGGGACAGTCCCGATTTTTAACAGTTTGTCCTGCAGCGTTTTAAAGAAGTCCCAATTACTCTTTGTAATATCTTAAGTAATAATAAAAAAAAAAGAAAAAAGAAAGAACCCCCTCTGCCCCCCCCCCCCCCCCGCCCCGGTCAATGGTGTATCGCTTTAAATCTGGTCACTTTACCTTTAAGTCAAGTCTGAGTTGCTTTGCCTATGTGAGTATCCAGGGTCAGACCTATGTATTAAAAAATCCATGAAGCTGTTCAATTTCCCTTTTAGAGTGGCCAAGATTTAATGTATAAAGATAATATTGAACAATAATTCATTGGGAAATTGCTTTTGCTACACTTAGACCATGCTTTAATTTCATAATGCAACAAAAATCCCTCCACATTTCTAATCTCAGAATCTGTTTCAAATCATTGGAGCTTCTATGTCTTGATACAATGCCCTCGATAATAAACCAAGCCTTCTGACAAAATTGTCTATTTATGCATAGTGTTGGTCATGAATGCTGCCTTTTTAGCTTAGCTATTTTCAAAGGCAAACATTTTTCCTCCAATAAATAAGAACTGATTTTTTTATCCTTTCATATTTTTCAGTGTTCTCTTTTTATGTGTTTGAACTAACAGGCAAATTACAGTCGAGATTTTCTTCTCAAAATTTATTCAATTAAATTAGTGGTACTAGACCTTGACTGAACATTAAGAAATACCTGGGGAGCTTTTAAAATGACTGAGGCCAGGGTCTTATCTTAGCTAAATTAAATCAGAATTCTGCGGGGAGGAGACCCTGACTTGACAGTGATTCTACTGTGCAGCTAGGATTGAGAATGACTGAATTAAGACACCAAAATTGTTTCCATGGCATCAGATCTTTGTATTATCCTTGGGAGATATGTGAGGCCAACAGTAGGTCATCTGGTCTCAGAGGATTGTGGAGAGACAGATTTGGGGGAGGGGGATTACTGTAGAGATGACTCTAAGAGTTTCGGGCCACAGAGGATATTAGCCATCATGATCAACTGGGTGAAGAAGAATGCTGACTGAGAGGCTCCCTGGGGATCAGGAAGAATAAAACTGAAAATCAGCACACCTGCCATGACACTGACATCTCCATACACCAGACTACAAGACCCATTTCAAAAACCTCCGTTTCAGACATTACACCTCAGCCAGATAAGTATAGTTCCTCAAGAAAGTGGATCTTCCTTCTTGATCCTTACCCATTACTAGCTTCCTTTGGGCTTCCTTCTCCTCTCCCTTTCCCACTACAGCCGTGAGACCATTGCTAGTGTTTCAGAATGGAGGTATAGAGTGAAGGAAGAAGACAGCAAGAGCAGGCTCACTTGCACCTGTAAACAGAGGTTCATTTTTCTTTCTTCTTCTAGTCTAAATCTGGGCATTTAGAGAGTTAATGTTTATTGAGCACTTACATTGTTACAGCTTGATTTCTCTTCATTTTCTCATCTTTCTTTCTGAAGTTTGCTGATATCCTCTGCAGAGTGACCAATATTATCCTCACTTTGTAGTTGAGTAACCTGAGGCTTAGAGAGATGAAATAACATGTTCAAGATCATACACCTAGTAATCAGCAGAACTAATGTGTCCCTCAATTACTACAACTTCCATGATCAACACCCCCACCATTGCTGGAAAATTATATCTCTGTCAAGGCTTCCACAACACTCAGTTTCCCTTTCTCAGCACATGTCTCATTCTGTTTCATGTTACGATGATTTTTGAAACCCCTTCTATAGATCTTTACTCTCTGAAGGTACTGACCCATCTTGTTTGCTTGTGTGCTCCAATGTGGCAGCAAAATATTTGGCATAGGACATGTCCAATCAACAGCAGGTGAAAGCTGAGTGAATTTGGGAGTGAAGGAGTGAGTACATGCTTCAAGAGCTAGCAATTTCATTTGACGACTTATGCTCTGAAATACTAAGGAAGCTTTTGAGCAAAGGATTTGAGGTCTGGGAACTCTTGTTTTAAAATCACAAGTTCAATTAAGCAAAGATATCCACTCTATAGGAAGGAACTGGGGTAACAACCAAGTGACCTGTGTGCTGGAACTGAGTTTTAAAGGCTCTACACTAGGCAGGATATTGTACCAGCAGCTGTCTAAAGCAAGAAGAGCTCGCAGAATCATCCCAGAAATGGCAAGTGGATTGTACTTCACTCGTTTCACCTACTCCATTGGTAATGTTGCTTATGGAGCTCTATTGGGAATAACCTAAGACTGCATCCAGGCTCCGCAGGAAAAGAGCACCATGCTTAATTAGCAATGTCTACCTTGGGAAAGGAAAGGGGAGGGTTGCAGCCATACCCCATAGTTTTTACTCCTATGTTTACTCATAGTAGCATCTCTTAGTGATGATCTTGTTGGCATTTGATTCTCAACCAAATACAAATATTGTATCCTAAGATCCAGCAGATTAGAGTTGAGGTAGAGAAGCAAGAGTTGGCACAAAGAGGGAGTAGGAAAAGTAGGTCTAGGAATATCCACAAGTACAGTCTGTGGGGTCGGAGCTATTTGGAATCAGTTGAGCTACCAGGGTATATCTGACTGATTTAAAGAATAAGGATCATAGTGGACAGAAATCATGTGGCAAGCACTATAGCTCCATTAAGAACCCCAAATCCAGCTGAGCTGGGCAGAGCACAACCACAGCCATCTCAGAACTGGGACTTCCACTCCCCACATGGAGTGGCACTGTAGTGTCAATGATGGCATAATGAAATTAGTCCAGTTAACTTTAGTGGGCGTAAATAGATTAGTGCACAGCAAGGCTGATATTCATTTAAGTTAATTCCATTTGAGAAAATAGAAGTGACAGAAAACTACACAATGCTCTTATTGAAAAACTGAATCTTGTGTTAATCTTCAGAGGCCCAGAAACATCCTATATAATAAAAGCCTAATATGCAAATCGACCAAATGGTGGAACAACCAGTGGAATGACCAGTTGCTATGACCTGCACTGACCATCAGGGGACAGATGCTCAATGCAGGAGCTGCCCTCAGCCTGCAGACCCCAGGCCCGCCTCGGTGGGTGCCAGCGGGGGTCCCCCGCAATCACCCCACTGGTTGCTTTAAGTAGAATTGTTACCTCAAAACATTATAAGACTTGTTTCTGAAGAGAATAAAATTCATTTCAAAGATATTGGTGAAATAAGGATATTTATATTGATAAGTTAAAAACCTTCAGATAAATAAGCACATGTGCATAGGGCAACCAGTCAAGGCAAAAATGTAATTGATGAAATTATTACTGATTGCCTTGTCCTCAGAAACTGGCCAGAGTTGGGACATTAGTTTTGATTCTCCATTGTACCCAAAGGAGTTAAAAATTCTGACTTTTTGTAATAAAAATAAAAATAAATTGTTTCTTTCTTATAGGTCCAATCATCTCAGTAAAATCTTCCTTTTTACTTATAAGCTGGTAGACAGTTTATCAAAAAGTTTCTAAAATTTCATGTAATACAACTGTGCAGTGTCACAGATGGTGAAGGAAAGGAGCGAGAGTGTGAGAGAAGGGATAGAAGAGTAGATGGGAAAACAGGTGGATGGGTGGTGACAGGACCCAGGCAGGCTAGATTTTATACTTACGCCTGTGGTCCTGTCCAATTTCCAAGCCATTGCTTTTTTCTATAACTTTAAAATAAACTTTTTTCTGTTAGAAAAATGAGACCTTTTCATCATATTAAAAAAATTAATAAAAATATAGGAAAGCACAGAAAACCACAATCATATACTTATATATTGCTATTGAACAACCTAAGTATGTAACTTTCCAATTTTTAAATAGATATACTATATATAGTATGTGCAATAAATAATACTGTACATACTGACTTGTAACCTTTTTGAATTTTAAAATATATCATAAGTACCTCTCTAATTATAAATATTTAATATATTATGTTTTCTATGTTCAGATACTACTTTATTACATTCATGTACAATAAATTACTTAACCATGCAATTATTAGCATTTAGTTTTACCTATTTTCTCTTTTTTAAATGTTACAATGACTGTCTCAAAGCAAAAGCTTTGTGCCGATGCATGATGATCTTTTCTTAAAATATGTTTATAGAAAGTGGATTCACCTATTTCAAAGAGCAGTTGCCTTTTGGAGCCTTTGACACATGATGCCACATTAACCTCCAGAAAGGCAGTGAAAATAGAAGCAGTGGGCATTTCCCTGCCGTCTACCCCAAACTGAATATTGAGGTGTCGTTAATTAAAAAAAAAAAATCTCTGCCAGTCTGATAACAGGAAATGGCACTGTATTTCTTTTCCTAATTTGCATTTTGTAAGTCCCCTTTTAAAGATCTATTTGCTGTTCTATTCTTAGTTTTCCCTGCCCGCCTGTCTCCGCCCGGCACTGAAGAACTTGACCGTGGCTGACCTAGCTTGGTGCTCTCTCATCCTCCTTGCTCATGGAAGAGCTGATTCTTCCTGACGAGGTGAACGAGGCCCATGTGCATACTTCTGAGCTGAATGGACACAGAAGATGTTAGCCCCTCCCGTAGTCCTGGTGTGAAACAAAGGCGCTCTGGAGATACATCATGATGAAGGCAGCTGAAATGGGAAAAGTTCTTTCTGTTGCAGAGATGCCCAGCTTGGATTTATTGCCACAGGAAAGGAGAGGTTACTTCCGGACAGTCAGATAGATGGCCTAGAGGGCAGATGGCCACCACGTGCCACCCAAAAGAGGCTGGCTTAATTAACAGTCCTGGCAGTGGTGGCAAAAGAGAAACAGCAAAAAGCTCATTCTCCTTGGCAGACAGGAGAAAATCACAGAAGTCCGGCCAGTATCTCCAGCGCCTGCCAATTTTTCTATAGTGACAGAACATCTATCTACTTGAACCAGTAATCTAATAATAAATGTCGGTAACACAGGCTGATAAAAAAAAGAGAGAGGATAATCACATCCCTACATTTCTCACCTGAGAACCACTCCCAGCTGGGAAAGAGTAACATATGAGCAAGTCCCCAAGGCCTAACTCAGCCCCCAGCACCAATTAGGGCTCCCAGGGCTGGCCAGCACCATCCTCCAAATAGCCTAGGGTGGAGGAAAGCTTAGACATCAGAAGTTCTGGGTTCAAACCTTGCTTCATCATATCCTATATGTGCGGTCATGGACAAGTTCTCATTTCCTCTAAGCATTAATTTTCTCATCTATAAACTAAATATATAATATTTTTCTTATAGTGTTCACTATGAACTGAGTTGTGTCCTTCCTAAATTTGTATATTAAAGCTATAACCCCTAATATGATAGCATGTTGAAATAGAGCGTTTAAAAGGTAATTATGATTAAAATAGTCATAATGGTGAGACACTAATCTTTTAGGAGTAGTGGTCTTAAAGAAAGGGGAAGAGAGATTTCTCTCTGTCCATACCGAGGATAGGCCCTGTGAGCACACAGTGAGAAGGCAGCCATCTACAAGCCAGGAAAAGAGCCCTCACCAGAGCCCAACCATACTACTCAATCTTGGACTTCCAGCCTCCAGACTTGGAGAAATAAATGTCTGTTGCTTAAGCCATCCAATCAATGGTATTTTGTCGTAGTATTCTAAGCTGACTAAGATAGTGTTGGTAGGGGAGAATGAAATGAAAATTCATATAGAAAATACATATGACATATTACATGTCCAATAAAGTTTTTACCTTTTCTTTTCTCCTTCCCATAACCCTCTTATCCAGATATTTGCCCAGCAAGTATCCAAGTTTCCAGTAATGTCATTATTCTGTTCCTACCTCTTCCCACTCCTTCCCTGACCAATGTTTCCATCTTCATCCTAATAACTAGTCTGGATTTCTGAATGTTCCCTCTTTTTTAGCCATTTAGATTTTATGTTCTTAATGCTGAATTGCACTTATTCTTGACTAATGAATTTGTCATTCTTAAGAAAAGACTTCCAGTGTCTTTGAATAGTGCCTGGCATGCAGTGAACCCTGTAAATATAGTTATCATCACTACTATTATCCAGCATCCTGACATTATAATTGAACTATTTTTCATTTTGTTTCTAGCATTCAATGAGAGTAGCATAGTTAGTCATACTTCCCTCCAAACGAAAGCTGAAATGAGAATGCCCATGGCTCTTTGGTGTGTGGTAGGGGGAGGGGAAGAAAGGAAGAAAAAAAAATCCCCCTTTGAATTCCAAGATGTCACAGACCATAAAACCTTAGTTATCAGGGCTCCATCTGCCTGGTAGAGGTCCACAGCCTCAGACACCGGAGAGTCCTGAGCAGGTGGAGACTAACCTTGGCACAAGACTGACTGCAGTAGAAATGGCCAGCGATCCTGAGGCAGGACACCAGACTCTTTAGAAACTCCTTGCCAAGTGTCTTGGGAAAATCTTATTGGTGTCTTGGCATCAGGTCTCACGCTCTGTGCCTCTCATGTCTCTGCTCAGGACTATTGAGCTCCCAATGAGAAGAGAGGGGGTTCTTGTGAAAACAAAGTGGATGTGTTGTGGGAGTCGGGAGACACACTGTCTGTGCCGTTTTCAAAGAGTTTGCAATATGTTGAAGCCAGGGGAGAGAGCCACGCTGCACAGTCAAGAGTAGATCCCCCAAAGGAGCATCCTACTGGATGGCCTGATGAGACTGATGGAGAGTGGGAGGGGAAAGGCAGGGAAGGAGCTGGAAAGCCCACACAGGAGCCAGCCCCAGGTAGTTCAGGGTGGAGAGCCATGAAGGCTGAGCACTCACTGTGACATTTCTTCTCTACAGTACTCAGTGGGTGTGATCAGTGCAGTGTGTCTTTGATTTGCATTACAGGGGGCAATACTACCTAATGGTTAGGAGAGTTGGCTCTGAAACCAGTCTGCCTCAGTTCATATATTAGACCTGCCACTTATTGGCTGGACTTACTGGCTGTCTTATCTTAGGCAGATTACTCAACTCCTATGCCTTGATTTATCTGTATATATAAAGCTCTAATATGTAAATAGACTGAACAGCTGAACAATTGAACAACCAGTTGCTATAATGTGCACTGATCACCAGTGGTGCACGTGGAATATGGCGGGCGTCGGTTGTGGTGGGATGGTGGAGCAGATGAGCGGGGGCACCAGACCACAGCAGGGCACTGGTCACTGTCATTAGGGTGAGCCCCTAGTGGTTACTGAAAATTCTTTGCTCTCATGTGCCACAATCCAGCCCAGTGCTTGTACCTGCTGCTAGCACCTGAGCCATTGCTTGTACCTGCTGCTAGTGCCTGGCACTGGCCCTGATCACTCAGTGCTATCAGCAGGTATGAAACATGCTGCTCGCCCTGATTGCCCCTCAGGGCTTCTCCACCTCTTCCTGCTCCTGAGGGGCAAACGGGGCCTGCAGCTGCCACTTGCAACCACTGCAAGAGCTGACCCCACTCGCACCCACAGCTGGCACCAGAGCTGCCATTCATACCTGCTGCCGGTGCCCAGTGCTGGCTCCAATTGCATGGCACCATCAGAAGGTACAAGCAGTGGCTGTCAGCCCTGATCACACCTGAGGACTTCTCCACCTCCCCCATTCCTGAGGGGCGATCAAGGTGGTGGGAGTGGGGCTGCTGGCAGACAGGGGACCAGGGGCCATGGTGGGAGGAGCCAGGAGGGGGCATGGAGGATGGGCTGATAACTGCCCCTATGCCCACTGCAGCCTTGTGCCCACAGTTTCTTTCAAGGTGCACGAATTCATGCATTGGGCTCCTAGTTTGTATGTAAAAGGAAGACTAACAATAGCATAAACCTAACAGGGTTTAGAAAAAAAGTACTGGTAAGTATTTCAAATAATTCTATATTTGGAGCAAATATTAAATATATACACTTCTTTTAATTCTTATCATCATCATCATCATCATCATCATCTACATACTAGTATATAGGAAGTCACCAAAAATGTATACACACACTTTGAATAATTATAAAGGCAATGTTTATTAAAATGCATTCATTTTCAAAACTGAGCTATCAGCTGTTAAAGTGTGTAATACATTTTGGGGAACACCCTGTATATTTCTTCCTGTAGGTCCTAGCAGGAAGGAATAGCTCATTAAAAACAAGATTTATAAAGTTGTGCTTACTGGAGATGTAGATCCTGTCATCTAGGTCTCTCTTTTTAAGGATGCACCAATGTGTCATTTTGATACAGCTTATAAAAATAATAAATACCAATTGTTGTATACCTATTTTACACCAGGTATTAGGTTTATATACATTATCACACTTAACCTTCACAACCCTAAAAACAAATCTTCATAAATCTAAAAACAAACTATTAGCATCTCCTCTAGTGTAGGGTCAGGAATCGCAAATCACAATGCAAATTCAGACTGTTGTTTATTTTATAAATAAAGTTTTATTAGAACATAGCCACACCAGTCATTTACATATTGTCTGTGATATGTTCATGCTACAATGGCAGAGTTGATTAGTTGAGGCAGATGTTTTCAGAAAACACTTGCTGACCCCTTCTCCAAAGAGATGCAGACACTGATGCTGAGAAATAAACCCCAGGTCCAGGGTCACAATGTAGTTAGCTTCAGAGAAAAGAGCTAAACCAAAGTCCGCCTGATGTCAAGCTCGGGCTCTCAATCACCATTACACAGTCTCCAAAGTTATTGGTCTTAATGTAAAGGCCAAGAGGAAGTCTCAGAGGCTTGATGAAATAAGCAGATGGAGCTATGAACATCAATTAGTCGTCTAAATATCCGCCATCAGGCCCATGAGTCAACAGCATTTCCCGCCATTGCCACCCACCAGAGAGGCTGGCTATCTTCAATCATCTTGCCAAACGCCAGGCAGCGTGCAGTGAGTCCAAAGCACACAGTTCCCATTATGCCCACTGTATTGTGCCAGCAGCACAGGTCTTTCTTTTCTTGTGCTACATCAAACAAAACAATTCCCAGCAGTGCTCCTTTCTCTATAGCTAATCCAGTTCCTGGTTTGGGGCTGGTCAGTAGCATTTTTTATTTCCACATAAATACGCCTCTGTTTGTACATGGGGGGGGAGGGGGGAGAAAGGAGAGAAGCAGATCCCAATTGGTTCTCCAAGGTGTTCAGTCCCATCAGATTAGCATTCGATTAGATAGCCCAGGGTGATGGCTCAGTTTGAAACTGGAGCTGGGAAGTCCACGTGCTCTTATGGGAAGAGACCGGGTCATGAGGTCACAGGGTGCCTCGTGAACTCGGGTGTGCCCAAGAATTATCTGGAGAGCATGTCAAAGCATCAGTTCCCAGATTCCATCCCCAGAGATGCTGGCATTATAGGGAAGGCATTACTGTCCAGCTCCCAGGTGACTCTGGGCTATACATGGCATAGTGCTATCTACTACCTGAGCAAGTCACAAAACCTGGGGTCTACCCCCCTCATCTGAAAAAATAACGCTCATCAGCATGGAAGAGGAGACTGTCATGCAGAGGCTGTTTTCCTATTTACCGATAATGAGGATTTTCTGAGCAACTGTTTAGTTCTGTTCCAAGGACTGTGTGCACTAGGAGTTTCACCCCACACATTACTTCTGATCTGTGTAAAACCTTCCAAGGGAGGTATGATCACCACTTAACGGGCAGACAAGGGCCCTGAGGTTCCAGAGAGGTACCTCGCCCAGGACCTGCAGTTGGGAAATAAAAGAACTGTGAGTCTAACTCCGATTTGAATGTCATCAAAGCATGCTGTTAGGGCTCCCAAATAGGCATGAGGTGCCTCCAGACTCTCTCACGTGCCAACTCCTGTCCAATAGGCAGGAGAAGGATTGGTGCTCCTGATGACAAAAGCAGCCTCTGCTTCCTGCTGCCAGAGAAGGGAAGATAGCCACCCCCCTGCCCTCTGAGGCTGATGCTATTTGATGGAGTGCTTGAGGCCTGTGATTACCCACCCTTGAAAGCAATCATTTCATCCTTCAACCCTCAATGACCAGCAGCAGGGGAGCCTGGGGCTGAGAGAGCTACAGCCAAGAGTAAAAAAAAAAAAGAAAGAAAGAAACTTTCAAAATCCCGGGAGCTCAAATTTATACCTCTTGAGAAAGTATATTTCCAAATTAAACGTTTAATGCTGGGTTTTCATTTTCTAAGAGCAACGGGCTATGGAAACAAAAGCGGAAGAGCAGGAGGAGACTTGCGGCGATCCTCGCCAACAACAGAAAATTATCTGTTGCTTCCCAAAGTGGTATTTGAGCCCAGCGGGCTGCACTTAAGATGTGACTGGATAATGGCTGTGTGGCACACCCCTCTAATGGAGCTGTCACACAGGCGCACAAGCCGCAGAGCTGGGGCTTCCAGAAGCTCCTCCACAGCCAGGCTTTCATTGTGCAGTTCTGGGCCAGGATGGAGGGTGACCCTCCTGGCCACTTCAGTGACTTTGGGACTTGGAGGGATGTTATGTGTAGGGGCCAGGAAGATCTCATCTGATCTGATGTGTGGGAGATCAGAAAGTAAAATCCAACTAGAGTCAGCAAAGCCCGAGATAGAGTGGGTCCCTTTGTGCTCTCAACAACTGTAAAAACTGGAACGTGGCCCCACCAGGAATCTTGTGCTGCCTTCCATGCTGATGGGAAAACCTCTACCTAGAATCCCTGCAGATGGAAAACAGGGAGCATTCTTTTCCTCTTGGACTCCAACAAATTATCATAAATTCAGTGGCTTAAAACCATGCACATATATCGTTGTAATAGTTTGGGAGCTTAGAAGTTTCAAATGCGTTTTCAAATATAAGGTATTAGCATGACCGCGTTCCTTCTGGAGTGATTTTCCACATGGTTATGTGTTATGGAGCCTACATCAATTGTTCTAAAGTTCGAAGGGGTACATAACCTTAGCAGACATCTGGCTTGCAATTACATCAACAATGTGACACTCCCTCCCCAAATGTGACACTCCCTACCTGTTCAACCAGGCAGGCCCCACCCTCACCCTCTCCATATGCCACACTTCTGATTGGGGCCTTGAGTCCCGTTAAAGGGACAGAGCTTTAAGGATCTCTT
>PVJC01045044.1:0-13904 GCA_004026665.1 Murina feae | reverse complement strand
TTTTTTTGTGTTAGAGCCATTTCCATTGCCTTCAAATCTCTGTAATACATATTATTTGAATATCTGGAAATGTATTTATTGCCTTGTAAGTATATTGTGAAAAGTACCAGCCCACACAAATTTTATCAGTATGTCTCATGCAAAATAAATTTGTTTTTTTTCCTCTCCACCTCATTCTTTCATACTTATTTACTTGCCTTATGTCTACTGATAAACAATTACTGAATATATATATATATATATATATATATATATATATATATATATATATATATATACTGATAAACAATTACTGAATATATATATATATCAAAACATGGGTAAATTTTTTAAAAAGATAACCTAGGTTTTCCTGATTCTGCCTGTTTAGACAACAAATGGGTAGCACCTTTTGTATTACTCTTTCTGTAATGATACCACCAAGGAAACACCCCAGTTATTCCACTTCTTCTGTATTTTAAAACTTGATTCAACAATCATTTCATACCAGAGGATATATCATGACTTGTGAAATGTTCAGTTGCTTTCAATTAAAACAAAAAAGAAATCATTTTACATAAGCCAGTTTAAAATATCAGAAGAACAAAAATGAATCTATTTGGAATTGTTTCTGAAACAAAACTTGAATTTTGTCAGTAGTGCATAAAAAAAGCATTGAAATAGCCAAGAAAACATTTTTTTTATATTACACGGTCCTTTTGACAGAGGGTCCGTCCTAGTCTTTTAAATTTGGCAACCTAAAATAATATCAGTATGCTTATTTAGAATATTTTCTGAAAGTTTACTTTCAGTGAAACCAAAATTAAGATGAATTACAACAAAATATATTAATAAACTACATCATGTGCTGTTTTACTGATGTGCTTAATGGCGAGTTTTATTTATTGTTTTATACTCATCTTAATTTTTTAAATTGCTGTGTAAGAGGTTTCTGCAGTATTTTCATTGTGAAACATACAACCATCCAAATCCCAATTCCCAAATCTTTAAACTAATGTACTATGAAACATGTCTTTCTTTCATTCAAAACTGCAACCAGAAGCCAGGTCAAAATATATTGAAAATGATAAATTTCATGTATTTCCTGAAAAATTCAAAAGTGGTGCCTCTCATCAAAGGGTCTGCAGGAAGGAACTTCTTGTATACAAAGACAACTTTGAGTAGAGCATAATCTCTTCTTTAATGTGTCCGTCTTCCTCTGGAAAAAAAAAATGTTCTAGTTTCATATCAACGTTAGGTTTTTGCATGTGTTTTTTTTCCTGAACCATGTGTAAATTTATGAAACTCTTTTTCCTTCTAAGAGCCCAGAGAAACAATCACTTTCATTCTGTAAAAGAGTGTCCATTATAACTGTGGTAATTTGTATTTACAGAATCAAATTACCTAAAAAGATGGGATTAATGCTCTACTTCTCATAATGTGGCTCTTTTTTTAAAAGTCTCTTGAGATAAGAAAACTTATTTCTGAGCATTGGCATTGCATGGGTTTGAATGTGTCGACATCTCTAAAAACAGCATGGCCTGTAAAGGGCCCAGCAGTGAAATGGAAGCACTCTTATCAATGATAATTTTGAAAATGGAATGTGATTCCAAGTTTCTTGAAACAGAAATCAGTAGTGGGGAAAATTGATTGCTCCATTTGCTATTAATGAGATGGAGGAAGTGACCTCTAGGACACTAAGACACAGAGCTAAAAACAATGTTCTTTTGTGAGATAAATGAAAAGAAAATACTATTGCACAATTCTAAACAGTTACTTTTTTTTTTTTTTTCTAAAGGAAATGGGCTAATTTAGCTGGGTCAGACTTCTTTTCTCTTCCTTGCTATGTATATGCATTCTCTGCATTTTCTTCCTATTTTACAGCATTCTTAAATGCTTCTTTTCTCTGTGCTGTGTGGACTAAACACTGACATTAGAGTGGCCTCTTCCTGGCCTGTTGTGTCTCCTCTGGCCTCACTTTGGGCTTTGGGGCCTTGATACCTTTGCAAGGGGAGTGCCTGAGCTGAGAAAGCTCTTCTTCTCTGTCATAATCCATCCTTTCTCTAGGACCCAATTCAAAGACCTCTTCAGCCGGAGTTCACCTTTTATCTCCTGACACATTATATACACGGCATGTGCTTGCTATGTAATGGATATGTTTCTGAATGAATGCATATCACTGATGATTTTACCACTCATACACCACTTATCAGCATTGCTGTGTTTAAATGTTAGATCTTCCCAGAGTGTGATTTCCTAGAAGCAAGAAGATATCTTTCACTTTGGTACTTCTTATATAATAGATCAATGACTATACTTTAGTAAAAAGTACACAAGAGATATTAGTAGAATATATGAAGACTCTTAGCATAAAAGGTACTAATATTTAAAAGTCTATTCACATTTGGATTAAAAGTCTATTCACATTTGGAAAGCAGCATTGTAAAAAAAAAAAAAAAAAAAAAAAAAAAAAAAAAAAAAAAAAAAAAAAAAAAAAAAAAAAAAAAAAAAAAAAAAAAAAAAAAAAAAAAAAAAAAAAAAAAAAAAAAAAAAAAAAAAAAAAAAAAAGACATCTCATCTAAGGATGGACCTTAAAAATTTCACTATACTACACATTAGAAAAGAAATCATTAAGTTAAACTGAAAAATTCAAACAACAGAACACTTAATTTTTCACAAAGAAAATCTTTGAAGGATATTAATGCCACACTTACATGAGGAAAAGACAAACATGTTTAAGTGATTAACAATATGGGAGCTCTGATTCAAACGGCAAGCTGCTCTCCTCCCTTTGGGAGGTTGGAGTAAAACAAAAATTGTCATGTATCCTAAAAATAATTCATTTAATTACAAAGTGTATTTTACATAGGAAGCTTGAAACATTCATCTGCCATGGCCATATTGATTCTAGGGATAGTGGAGCCAGGAGGTATGGAAAGTCCAGTCACGCAGGGTCAGTAATCTGATCAAAAAAACAAAACGTGCCTTCCAAATCCTTGACTCATTGTTTGGCCATGGAGTTATATTTTCCACATTCCCCATTTATGAAAAAAAAAAAAAAAGAGAAACATAATTTTTTAAAAAACTACTAATAACCAGCTAGTTGAAAATTTTATAAAAACCACCTTTTCTTGTCCATTCCCACCATCACTGCACTAACCTAAATTCCTTTTAACCTATCCGTAGATGATTGCTGTAGTTTTTTACAAGAATCTCAAGTCCCAGTCTCTCCCTTTACCAGATGTCCCTCTTACTACTGTGACATGTCTTCCCAAACAACACAGCTCAAAGGTAGCACTGCCCCAATTTCAGTTTTCTAATCACTACCCAAAGTCTTATAAAATCTGATCACACACTAACTTTGTTTCTCTACCATTTAAGAGAGTAGTACATAGAACACTTTTCTAATCAAATCAAGTAAGTGGATCTTGACTTTTCAGATCTGTCTGAAATGTTGGTAGGCTAACCACAATTCCAGACACAAAATAGATGCCCAATATACATACACAGATGTTAATTGATTAAATAATTGAGAACATGTTTTAAAGTGCTTGTGATGTACCAGTAAGCTGCATGTAATGTTACCATTTAATCATATAACTGTAAATATAAATAGGGTCAGTAGCTAGGAAAAATCCAAAGAGGCCCCTTTCCTTTTTCCCATCAAATTGCTATGCTCTAAAACACTCCTCTGGCAAGATTTGCCAGGGTTTCATCATCTTTTTCAGAATTATAAAGACTCTTCTATTTTCAGAGGTAGCGAATTTATTTGAATACAAAAAGGCTAAACCCCAAGTTTATTTGCCTTCATATAAGCACTTCAATAAAACAGACCCAACAGTTATCCATTTAAGAGTAACATCTGGATCTCTCACACTTGCCTAATAGATGCAGTGTTCTGCTCAAGGATTCTAAGACAATATGTAAGAAAAATAAAAAGCTAGCAAATCAGAATAAAAACCACAGCTCATTTTTCCACAGTTGGGAGAAATTGAGAATATTTTCTCTGTAGTTCCCGCTGCAACTAGTTGGAAGATGTAAACTCTTGAGGAGAGTTTGCATTTATCTTGAGTCTTTGTTTGCAGGACAGGTATTCACATATGTCCACTCTCTGGTTTAATTTCAGTATTAGGTGCGCAAACAAGCGTATAATACACACTAGATATCTTCTTGTCTTTGCAGTTTGGTGGTGACCCAGTAAATGTTACAGTTGGGTCACTCATGAGTCACTTCCTTGTGATTCCCCATCCTGCCCTACCTGTATCCAGCAAGGAGACAGCATTTTTTTTGTCTTTTCCCATCAGACCACATCTTAGGTAAAGAGCAAGATAAAATGCACAGTTTCTAATAAGCTCTTTATAGCGGTCAGATTCCTGGTCAGCTATATCCGTGTAACAGTTGAGAGAACCAATGTTACAAGAAGACATCTGACATTTTGCCTGAGCATGTGTCTGGCCAGTGATAATTAACCTGGAGGTAAAGAACCAGTCATTTTCTTAATACAACAAGGCACCACTTTCAAAGTTGGGGCTCTTCCTGTTTTAATAATCAAAAGGAAAAGACCTTTGGTACTTAATATTTAAACAAAATGTTTAATATTTACACAGTAAAGTTCTTCTTCTGATATTAAACCAGCATTAAAGCAGGGATGGAAATTGGTTTATAATCTCTGACACCAGGCCTGGAGCCTTGTGGTGTAGTAAACAATGTCACTCTTCAGATGGGCACCACCTGCAATGGGTTCAGAAATGTCAACTGTAATTAAACATTTTATTTCAAGGGTAATTCATAGGTTATGTACATGAAGGCCTGCTTTACGCCATGAGAAATTTCAAAGTACTGGCCTGTGTAAATAAAAAGCAGGTCTTGTGTGTGTGTGTGTGTGTGTGTGTGTGTGTTTAAGTACATGCAAACTGCCTGAACACTAATTAATAATATTCTTAAACATGTGCTTCATATTTTGCAAATATTTTGAAAGTCCATTCCATGAAGCTTGACTGGTAATGCTATGTCTCTGCCTTACCAATTATTTCTTCTAGCTACAAGTAAGAATACTGCCCTGATCATAAACGGTTCCATCAGCTCACATGGTAAACTAATGGCAAAGTTGGAATTGGTCTTCATCAATGCTAAGGTCCTGTTTGTGGACTCCAGTTTCAATATATGGTTTCATTGAAAACTTGAAGAAAAGTTATTATTTTCAAAAGGATGACAAGTTTTTAAAAGGTGTGTGGATCATCAAGACCCTGTAATAATTCTTCTAATCCTAATGAGAATTGAGTGAAATTATTCAATTAAGAAGTGAATGTGTGAGTGTGTGTGTGTGTGTGTGCATGCATGTGTACTTCTGCAGGAGCGCTCAGACATGCACGTGAGAAAGAGAGGGGAAGAAATGCTCCATTGTTTTCTATTTAAATAAAATTTCACTCCCTTTTCCATTTGTAGAAATTTGTTAAAAGCTAACATAGTGACTCAGAGATTTAATATACACATTTCCACTCTAACATTCTATATTGTTTTCCCCCACTCTAACATTCTATATTGTTTTCCCCCAAAAAGCAAGGTTTAAGAGGAAAACCATTAAGTAAAAAAATGCTATTAAAAAAATAGAAAAAATAGGTGAAAGTGATGCCTTTTTTGTACATTTAACACTGTCCATTATAAAGAGTACTTATTTCTCTAATTACTTAAGGCAGCAAGAAAAAGTATCCTTCACCCGCCTCTCACTCACTGGCTTTTCCTGTTCTTCCTGTATTATTTCACAGACAAATGTTTACGACATACACTAGAGGCCCAGTGCATGACATTCATGTGCTCAGGAGTCCCTTAGCCCAGCCTACACCCTTTAGCAGTCCAGGAGCCCTCAGGGGATGTCCAACTGACCGCCGAAGTTGGACATCCTTAGTGCAGCCACGGAGGTGGGAGAGCCTCCTGCCACTGCTGCTGCACTCACCAGCCATCAGCCTGGCTTGTGGCTGAGAAGTGCTCCCCCAGTGGGAGTACACTGACCACCAGGGGGCAGTTCCTGCACTGAGTGTGTGTCATAGCGACCAGTTGTTAAGCCGCTCAGTTGATTTGCATATTACTCTTTTATTATACAGGATAATACCAAGGACAAGGTACATGATCAAGCTGAAACACAAGGTGAAGAGTCAGGCATTTGATTGGGAATGCAAAGCCTCACCTCTACAGGTGGGGTGGGGGCCCAGCAGAGAGGCCTGGCACTGAGCAAATGGAGCCACTTCCACTTGGCACTGTTCTGACATAGAATGTTAGTTCTCTGTCATTTGGGGAAAATGTGTTGTTAATAGCAAAAGGCAACAGATATCAATTCTTCTAAATCACTGTTCAAAAATGAGTGTAATCTGGTTATTTGTTAAAAGAGTTCTGACTGCTTCCTTTAATTAATAATATTTTCTTTGGGAAATATGATCATTATAAAAGCAATGTAAAAATACGGGGAAAATGGCACATTAAGAGAAAATGCTGGAAGTAATATGTATACTGCTAAAAATTGTATTAGAATTAAAAAACTGATATAAAAGAAAAAGTACTTGAAGAAAATATGACCATGGTAGGTTCGGATGGTGGGATTATGAGTAATAATTTTTCCATTTCCCAGATTTTTTAAGTGAGATCATATAACTTTAATTATTAAACATCTATGTCAATAAGAAGATGATCACCTTGGGAAATGAAAAAGTTCACAGTCATGCACTTGTTCATTGAACCACAGCAGCAAAGAGGTGGAGAAGAAATTTGGTGAAGGCTCAGACCAAACACAATTTAAATTTCTTTTCCTCCACACTTCCCACTTCACATATAGAGAACAGCCCAAGGAGATTGTTGGCAAAATAAGATGAAAGGAGAAAGTAGAAGAACACAAGGTCAGAATGGTTAGTAGATCTGATTCTCCAGTTTCTACTAAACTGTTTTCAGATCCTAAGTATTAAAGAGGCCCTTTATCTTACTGCTAAAATGATGCCGCCCTGGCTGCAAGATAGAAGAAAGACAAAAGCTCTCTCAGTCTGGCCATACCACTCCTAATTAGGAGAGTAGTGAAGTCTGTGGTTTTGTTAAAAAGCTTATAGCTATGACAAAATAAGATTATAGCGTAGAAAACATTGCTCAGCTACATAACCCCCCGCCCCCCACTAAATCAGACCAGATGTAGAATTAAATTGATAATGCATTTTCAAACTCAGGAGTCCAAGGCCAGAAAGCTAGTAAATGACAGAACTGGTAAGATGGAAGAAATGGTCAGCTTGACAGTTCCACCAATTTCTTTATTCAAGTCATATATGCAAACTTCCTTGGTCTCAATCAATTAGCACTTGGTGAATATTTGTCATGTGACTTAGAGAACAACGTCTCTCACTTTCCTTTCGCCCTAGCATGATCCCCTACTGCATCTCTCCACCATAACTGCCTCTCTGTTCAACATGCCATGATGGCAATGGACCTGCTGTAATGACAAAGCCCATTAGCCAGCTTTGCAGCCTTTAGGGTGGAGAGGTACAGGGTTGGAGTTTGAGATCTTTTGCATAAAAACAAAACAAAACAAACAAACAGGGGAAGGGCATGGCAGCTGCGCAAAGTAATTAGAAAAAAAAATGTTATTCCCATACAACCTTCTCCTTTGGCTATTGAGATGGAAAAAACTTAGTTAGGAAGAAGAACCCCAAAGCACTGCACCTGAGCAAATAATAAGAATTCATTTAGAACAAATATAATATTAAAAGCTAATTTTTTCCACCACAAAATTAATTGATTAACTTTTCCCTCTACAAATATATTACTAAAACTTTCTCACTGCACAAACTCTCTGAGCAAAATTAATGGTTTTGTTTTGAAAATTAATTTAGATATTAAAAAATTATATTTTCCACCAAGATCTTGGTTACTCAGATTAAATATTAACCAAAAGCTGTCTTCTGCTTAAATAGAATTTAGCCTTTGAAGTGTTTTTATTAATCTCTTCTGATGTAGGTGCTTGAAATTCTATGAAAGTGCTGCTGCTACCCGCTCTGTGCATCACTTACTGTAATTTATTTTCAGAACATAATTCTATTTATAAATGAAAATCCTATTAAAAGAAGACAAGAAAAATTAGTCCTAGACTTTGCATTGGTAGAGTAGAAA
The DNA here is from genome assembly GCA_004026665.1 of Murina feae. NCBI lineage: Eukaryota > Metazoa > Chordata > Mammalia > Chiroptera > Vespertilionidae > Murina > Murina feae. Next base: position 5,783 of record PVJC01045044.1, on the reverse strand, counting down.
CAAAATGAGCGTCCTAACCTGAAGTGACATTTACAAATTACCTGTTAATTTAAACCGGGGTGAGGGATGACAGAATTTAGTCAGACTGACAGGAAGTACGGAAGGAATGACAGTCGGGTCTGGTGTGGTCATAAAGCTCTTACTGCTGGCACATTTATCTGTGTTCCTCTGCTACCCCGCCACCTCCCCAAAAGCTTCCTGCCTAGTAAATAATATGTTTGTAAAAACATTTACATTTTTGTCAGATTAGTGAGTAAAGGTTGTACACAGCTGGAAGCTCTCCCCCTTTGTTTAAGGAGAGGAAATCATTCATTAAAAAAGACCTCTGGCTGTAGTTATGTGGGTGATGCCTCCATCTCAAATATTTAGGCCCAAATATCAGTTGTTTTTTTCGTGGGTGTCTGACTAAGCATGCAGGGCAGACAAAGCTACAACGTAATACTTCTCCGAGGACATACACATATACACGTCTCCCTCTTTCTCCGCCTCAATGTTTCTGAGCACAAGCTATCAGAAAGAGCTGGTGCTCCTTTTACTTTTTTCCACTCCATTTTTGAAATGTAATATCTGAAATTATCTTGTAAATAAAATATCTTGTAAAATAATCATTTTTAAGAGGAAGCCAAACAAGTGTATGTAGGGGGAGTACTGTAGACTTGGATCATTTTAGTTCAGCTTAAATTACTATCAGCTAGGTTACACATCTGCAGATAGTATATATATCTAAGTAGAGTTTAATTTGTAGTAAGTAAAACATTTTATAAAACACCTATTTTCTGTTGAACTTATAAAAAGTTATGTTTTTCTATCTGGTAGGCATGCTCTTGATAGTACTAATAAGAGCTTTATATATGCATAGAGTAGAAATATGCATGGGCACAATTGTACACACATAATGTGCATAACACAGAACACATACATGGGACATATACCTAGTCACCTGGTTTTCCATGAACAGGGCCTCTTCGTATCTTAAAAAAAACACAAAAAAACAGTGCTTATTTTCCAAATAATAAGCCATCTTTATATTCACAAATTAATGACAATAAACACACTTAGATAAAGACAAGGTAGAAATAATAATACATTGAAATAAATTAAAAATTATACAACAAAAATTGAAGAGCATCTTTGCATTCTTCAGTTTATAACAATGGATAAATCCTGCTGTCTCATCTGCCTGCTCCTGCTCTATTTTGCCATCTTTAAACGAATTTCTCCATTTGAGATTTCAACAATTTTCAAGGAATTGTTGTTATACTCCTTATTTACCTACTACAAGTAGACACCCAGTGCACGGATTCATGCACGGGTGGGATCCCTCAGCCCAGCCTGCGCCCTCTCGCAATCCAGGATCCCTCAGGGGGTGTCGGACTGTCAGGCTGAAACCTGGCAGTCTGACATCCTCCAGAGGGATGTAGCAGTGCTGAAGCGGCAGGCAGCCAGGGAGGAGCCTCAGCTGGAGCCCGGTGGATCTCTGCTTCTGTTCATCCTGGCCCCGCTGCACCTGCCACTGCCACCGCTGCTCTGCAGTGCTGCGTGGAGGCAAGAGAGGCTCCTGCCACAGCTACACTTGCCACCGGTGAGCCCAGCTTCTGGCCGAGTAATGCTCCCTCTGTGGGAGCACACTGTGTCCACCATGGGGCAGCTCCTGCATTGAGTGTTTTCCCCTGGTGGTCAGTGCGCACCATAGCTACCAGTTGACTGGTCATTTGGTCGTAATGATCACTTAGGCATATATATATTCTGGAATTCTATGGACAGTGCAGGGATAATTCTGTAACACAAAAGTAATTACTGTGAATTATTCACAACCTGATTCTCAAATATTCACACAATTTTCAGCAATTATTCTGAGCTGGAAAATTATTGGGTGTAGGCCTACTTATCTAAACCAATGTCTCTACACTTGGCTTAGGATTCTACCTTGACTATGACCCATGAATGTATTGTTTTAGAAGAATGATATTTCCAAAGAAATAAAGAATTTTATCTTGAAATTTTTATCCAATGTCCCTGATTTTGTAACTTTTGTTATCTAGCAATAAAGAATAAATCAATCTCTTTGTTATTAGGATAATCAGAATAATTAGATGAATAATTAGTATTTCTGAATGAGAAACTATTGTGAGCAGACTAAAATGTTAATTTTGAAAGATAAAGTTTGAAATCTGAGATTCTGAAGAAAAGTCTGTAGGGAAAACAAATCCTTTTTCATGCAGTTCTTCAGCCTTGCTGGATGAGAGCCAGTCCATGGTAAAGTCCACTCCATACAAATTCCATGATTCTTGATGATCAAGCCATTTAAAGTTAACACCAAATTTAAAATAAAGTTCAGAGATAAAACCAAGAGAAATTATTCATCTCTTCCTTCATCACTCTACCCCAGAAGTATCATAGGAACCTATCAATACCCAATAAAAAATAGTTAAAAGACTCCCTTGTCCTCTTTGACACAAAAATAAATACTTTTTATACTTTTATACTAAATACCACTTCTGAGTCTTTCTTCAAGCTGAGTTTGGAGATAAATTATAAAGTATCTCTGTCTTAGACTCCTCTGTCACATAGCTGTCAAGAGGCACATGCCTGTTTGGACAATCCTGGCTATTTCTATAAGATTTATGAAATGTTACTTTGCTCCAAGATTGATGTCCGTGTCCTTATTCCGTATATCAAGGGCATATGATAATGATAGCGATCAATGTTATTTTAACACTGCACAAAGGCCGGGGTGTCAAGGCCATCACTTCATTAGACAACAGGACTATTGATTATTAACTAGAGACTGGCTAAAATCAAAATACCTTTACGATCTCCCCATGACAAAAAAGTATCAGTGGGTGAGCAGATTACATAATCTTTCAACCTCTATGGAACTTTCTCAAGACTAAACAGAGGGCATGAGGAGCGTTTCAAAGGGCATTTCACAGTGAGCGACTCCTCTGTTGTGTCCCCTGAACTTCTGCTATCCTCCCTCCTAAAGCGGAAATCATTTTAGGCTTGCAACATTGCTCAAGTTCTGGCCTTATGATGTAAGAGCTCATCAGAAATTGAGGGGGAAAGGGATGAGAAAACAGTTGAGAGTGAGAGTAGAGGAGAGAGAAAGGAAGTAAGGGGTTACAGATGTGAAGGGAAACAATTAAGGACTATTTATGCCCTATCTTTCTCTAATCTTTCTAGTTTGGCCTTTTAAAAATAGATATTTTGTAAACATCACAGGGCTAAAAGAAATCAAGTAGTTTTCCCTCCCTGGCAGGAGCTGTATTATTAGTTAGCTGGCTCCAATCGTTTTTACATGCAAATTTATCAGAGCCCATTCCCGATGCCCTGAGCTATGAGCTATGAAATGTGTACACTCATTGCAGGTGTTACAGAGGCCTCTATCCTGGAATAATACATTTGGACTCCAAGGCAATTTCCCCATCATGTCTGCTTTAATTGGACCATGTTTCCTAATTAGCATAATTTCCCCCTTGACCAGCCCTCTATGTGCATACCCTTAGAAAAAAGGAAGTGGGTTAAAATGAGGGCATTGGGAAAACACACACACACACACACACACACACACACAGCTTGTTCAGAACAGTGACTTGAACACTTCCTAATGGAGCTCTAAGAACTCATCCTAAGTAAAGCAAATGGCATGAGGCATGTGGGAAACTGATTAGTGAGGACCAAAGCAGACGTTTATTGCCCAAAGGTAGAAAGTGCACTAATCTTGCTGTTAAACCTCTGTTTTCATTTCCTTCTCAACTAACCTCACTCTGGACCAAATTCATCACCTGTCTGAAGCTTCCAGTTGCTACTGAAATCAAAAAAGCCAAGGGAACAGGGAATAGAACCCCATGGGAATTTATTTCCCCCACCGCTCCCTGCATTCCCAAAGATCTTTTTGAAGTGCTGAAATGTCAGGGCATTGACCCCTATGATTTTCACTGCATTTTTGTTTTTCAGAAGCAGCCTCAGGAATTCCACATCAGGGTTCTGAATCCATGCTAGCAGACTTGGGGAAGAGAAATGGGACTGACTGGTGAACTGTCAGGCACATGGAAAAGAAGACCTAAATCTGTGCAATGGTAGGCTTCAAAGTCATAAGACTAACTCCTTGGCTAAGCTTTTTTAAACGGCATTAGATTAATATGGTGGAGCCCTTTTGATAAATGAGAGACCCTAAAAATTCAAAATCATGACCAACAAAATAGGACCAAAGGCATGGGTATATGGAACAGACTGACAGATCTCAGAGAAGTGAGGGAAAGAGGGGACTGGAAGAGATTAGCTAAAGAATATATATGCATACATGCATAGCCCATGGACACAGACAGCAATGTGGTGAAGGGTGGGGAGCAGGGTAGGAGCTGAGTGGAGGGGGGCAAAAGGGGGAAAATGGGAGACTTCTGTAATAGTGTCAACAATAACAAATAAAAATAAATGACCATCAGAGCTGGAACAATTTGAACAACAAAATAAATAATAACATTGGATTATAGCCCAAAATATTAGATATGTATCCATACTGCTATAAATAAATGAATGAGTAAATACATAAATGAGAAAAATATCCCTTTCAGAAAGTTTTTGAATGACTTATGTACTCTCCCCTCTAGGAAATAGTTCTTAATGTCCTGCCTGGACTGCCCCAACCACCTTCCCGGACCTTGAACTAGTCTGTATTTAGTGACTTATTGCCAAAGAACAGTATGCAAGGAGAGAGTAGGGAGTAAGTTTAGAGGGGAGAGGTTTGCCAAATATTACCTGGGCCAGATGATTGAGATTAATATCACTAGTGATGTCATGTTAATAACATGTACCCTCATAAAAGGGTGTGACAAGAAGGCCACATTATTCTGTGGTGTTCTCTCCCAAAACTATAACACCAGCCTAAAGAAGAAAAACATCAGACAAATCCAAATTCAAGGGCCTTCTACAAAATAATGACTAGTAGTCTTCAAAACTGTCAAGGTCATGAAAAGAAGAAAGGACTGAGAAATTATAACGGACCAGAGGAGACTAAGATGCGATCTTTAAATGAATGCGATGTTTAAATGCAGTGCAGTATGATAAGTTTGATCCTGGAACAGAAAAAAAAGAAAAACTAGAACACAAATTTTTAAAAAAAACTAGTAAAATCTGAATAAAACCTAGAGTTTAATGAATAGTAATATAGCCATGTTGATTTCTTAACTTTGACAAATGAATCACGGTATGCAAAATATGAACATCAGGAAAACCTGGGTGAGCGGTGAGGGGTATACAGAAACTCTCTGTGTTATTCTCTTTGCAACATTCATGTAAATCTGAAATTATTTCAAAATAGAAAGTTAATCTAAAACCTGCTCTCTAATCACGAGCCTAGGTTTTTTTAATTATATAAAGAAAAGGAATTAAAAATTAGAGTATAGCATTTTTGACAAGAAAAGAAATAAAATGAGAAAGGATAATCTATTTGTACACAGCAGAACAAAACAAAACATACATATACACACATACATACACACATGTACATTTAAGATATAGACACATAGATGATAGATGCACTATAATATGTAACTACATAGATAAATCAGTATGATCACTACCATTCTATTCATTCTTTTATTATTTTACTCATTCACTCATCTCCTATTTTGAAACAGTAACTACTACATGTGAGGCATTTTACTTTGGCTGGGGTTCCAACCATGGACACATAATGAATATGAAATTTACCCACAAGGAGCTCTTATATAAACTCATTCTTTCATGTTCCAAAACTTTAAGAGTTTTATGTGTGCTTCAAA
>PVJC01045043.1:0-13861 GCA_004026665.1 Murina feae | reverse complement strand
AACTATTCATATAAAATTATTAAGAATAAATTCACTGTCCTCATTAATAAAATTAGAAATTTGACTATAATTGTCTCAATTACAATGACTACTAGTTTTCATCTATGAAACCAGGAATAAAAACAAAAATTGGTTCTTGGACACTAAAACTTAATTTTTCCACAAGAAAAGACATTAATCTAAATATTTTATAATTTTGTTAATATTATTTTTTCACTTATTCAAATAATAGAATCAAGAGACAGTAGAATATTGGCTGTCACTACTAGAAATTCTTAACCAGGAGTCTGACATCACTGACTTTAGCTTAAGGAGTTTTATAAAGGTCATTTTTGACTACAGAACAGTTAAATAAATAATATGATTTTGATGTTTTTAAAGGTACAGAGAGCCTTTGGTTTGTTTCATTCACTGACTCTAAGCTATCATTTACTTTTGGTATTACCATAAGGACTTTTAATTTCTTAACATCTAAGTGATATTTGCAGTCACATGTAACTGTAAGCAAAAACTTAAAGTTGTTTTTTTTTCAATATTCAAAAAATAATTTTCTGTGTTTTTAATTACAAGGAAAAGATGTTTAAACATGAATTACTGTTCTCATATCTTTATTTATTGTTATTGAAAATTAAAACATAGATAGTTCTACCAATCATGAAACCTAAGGACCATTTTCTGTAGTTCAGTTTACGTTGCAAACTTCATACTGTGTTTGCATTCAATATTCTTCATCAAAAGCGGTTTAAATATTCAGTAAAACTTAAAGGCAATTTTTATTTGTATTAACTCTTTCCCTATTTATGTACAGGAATACAGAGGAATTGATAAACCATACCTGGAAGTACTTCATTATTGGTGAACATTTCTCTACTATTAACAATCCACTGTAAGCTATCTGCCAGATTTGAAAACGTACTTGTTCACTATGTCAGCCATTTGGAGAGAATTTTTGGTTCCTTATGGAGGACAAATACAAACATTTGTGCTCATTTTATATATCCAGTTAGGCATTGATAATGGTAAAGACTTGTGGCCTAAAAAAAAATTGAAAAAATGAAGTGTTTATGTGTATTGCCATTTCTGTATTAACTTCAATTTAACTCATAAAAATTAATGCTTAGGAAGATTCTCTCCAGTAGCTGTATGGCCTACCATTCAAAATTCATGTTTGTGAAGACCACATGACAAGTAAAAAACCTCTGCAACTGTGAGTACTAGCACCTGTGTTGATCTTGAGTTCTAAATCATGAGACCCTCCTTTGATGACAAGTTTCTCCAAATATGTCCAGGAACTACCCTGTTCAGGTACAGCGTGATTCACTGTGCAGGAGAAACCATAAGACTGGTTTCTCCAAGCCAAAGTAGAGTAGGGAATGAGGAAATTGACTATTATTTTATAATTTTCTCCATAAGGACCATGAATGATAATATATTTGTGAAAAATCATGTTTTTAGCCTACATAGTGTTCCATATAGACTATTTTCTGAAAGAAAGTATAGAAAAGTATGTCTAAGACATCATTTTCACAAAATATGCAAAGATTAGTCATGTACGCAACTCACATTTTCACTTTTAGTTTACTTGGCATTCCTCTAAAAGAACTGGACTTAATTTTAGTATTTTCAATCCATGGGTTCATTGAAACAACAGCAACAACAACAACAACAACAACAACAATAGTGCTGAAAAATGGTTAACTGGCAAAGTCAAGTTAAAAATTCCTGAGGTAAGAACAGGAACACATAAGCTGCAATAGGTGAGAGACTGGTCTCAAATATCCGTCCTCCCTCACAGGAACGAATAAACTGAAAACTACACAGTGATTGAGGTGAATAAAGATCTCAACTCTAAGCTTTGAAAAAGAGAATGCTTGGGCTTTTTATTACCTAAGTTAGTGAAAGGGAATTCTTGCTTTTAAAAATTTCTTCTGAAGCCCATTGTTTGAATCTTTAAGACAAGAAAGGAGACACTTCTCTTGTAGGTTAATTGGAGACTTCAGAGCTCACCAAAAAATCAGGCCAGAATGAGACCAGTTTCAGAGATCCACAAAGTGCTACTCCATGCCTTTCATTCTGAAATATATATGACTCCTCTGGGTGCCTCAGAATCCTCACCTAGATCAGTCCAGAAGTATCTAAAATGCCATTTCTAAACAGCGTATCATACCATTATTTTTCCTCTCTGTTCAGATATTCACTCATTGTAGCAGTGATCATTATAGGATTATCCACACTTTTATAAACACAGGAGAGGCCCAGTGCACAAAATTAGTGCGTGGGTAGGGTCCCTAGGCCTGGCCAGGGATCAGGGCTGATCGGGGCCTTCCTTCATTCTGCCTGTTCCCTGGTAGTCAGCGCATGTCATAGTAAGCAGTTGAACTCCCAGTTGGTCAAACTCCTGAGGAGACAGTTTGCATATTAGCCTTTTATTAAATAGGATTCTTTTCCAATTAGTGTCAGGCCATAGTTATGGTAATAAGAACTTTAAAAGTAGATAAAAAGAAACATTAACTTACTAAAAGGAGTTTAAAAGAGGAAAAATATTCCATTTTCTTCAAATGTTTTTATCAAAAGAAGCTGTTTTAAACAGAAGAAACTGCAAAATACAAAACATCATAAATTTGTTCAATAGGCCATAGCTCCTTATTCAGAGATAATATAAAAATAACCTGAAGGTTACATTTCACAAAATCATTTAGCTGGCCCACTTTATGTGACTGTTTCAAAATTTGCAGGACTAAATTTACAAACAACAAACCAAGTAAGAACCTTCCTTCTCACATGTTATGATTCATATGGCAAAGCATATCAAGGAAGTATTGTTAAAGAGCTGATCTCTTCCCTCAGCGAGGATTACATGATCAGAAAAACTATAATCACCTCATTCTTTGATTTTCACCCCTGTTTTTAGATATATTTCCCATTTCAAGTCACGCTGGGGCAGGCATCACCACGGGAAGAAAGGTATGCAAACTTTTGTGCAGCCTGACAACTTGTCAGAAATCTCGCTTCTGCTGTAAGACAGAATGAGAACAACAAAGTTTGTCTGGCACTTTCCATCCCAGCCGCAAAGGGAAGATGTCACTTTTTCCCACTGAGGTTACTAATTCCAATGGGATGGAAAGCCTTTCTAACTCACTGCACTTAAAAATGCTGCCTGGAGACCATGCACAGTAGATCATCAAAACACCAACAAGTAAAATAAAAAATAAGTTTTTAAAGAAAAATGTTGAATGGTTTTAATTTTGCTCTACTGAAAACACTAGCCCTCCCCTACCTTTGAGAACTTTCATACAGCCTGCCTCCAACTGGTAGAAATCCAAAGCCTAGGGTTTTAGAAACCATTTTCCTATCATATTTGCTAGAAAACCATGAAAACACCTTTATGTTAACTCAGCCATTTACATTATGATGATAAATGGAAAGGTGGAGAGAGACCATACATACCTGTATTTGGAGTGATCAACTTAAAATTAAAACACAACCCATATTCTATAAATTGCTGCTATTTATACAAGTCATGACAATTAGACTAAAACTACAAGATGGAATGAAATTATGTTTAGCTAAGGAGCAAATGGAATAAAAGTAAGTAAGAAATATGAATATAAATGGAAAATGAGCTTGATATTGTATCGTTTTATTATTTATACATACTACTAGTGGATACAGTATTACTAATACATTGGTCACCCTGTGAAGAGCTGATTAAAGACTTGCCACTTATTTTATCCAGAAGATTGATTTTATTCTCTTATCTAATCAGACACTAACTTGGTAAGTATTAAAACAAGATTTACGATCTAACTGCTGACTTCCAGTCAAGATGCCAGTGTAGCTAAACGTGGCACTCAAATTTTCCAACAACCACATCAAAATTACAACTAAACTACACAAAAACCGTCATTCAGAACTACCTGAAATCTAGCTGGATGCAAGTCCTAAAACTAGGAAGAAGCCACATTGAGACTGGTAGAAGGAGCAGAAATGAGGAACAGGAGGGTCCCACATTCCTGTGTAGTGAATAAAAATTGGGAGGGATATTTTGACTGTGCAGGTCTCCCCTGAGGAGTGAGGGGTCCAGGTCCACACCAGCCCCCCATCCCAAGGTTCCAGTGCCATGAAGAGAAGTCCTCATAACTTGTAGCTGTAAAAACCAGCAGGGATTGTGACTAAGATGAAAGGCTCTTGGAGTTCCAGCGATTCCTCTTAAAGGGCATTTATTTGGATTCACTCTCTCTGAGCTCTAGTGCTGGGGCAACAGCTTGAAAGAAAGCAGGACCATAAGGGAAGGAACTGAGTTGTTTGAGCATTCGGGTGAGAGCTGGGGGCTTGGCAGCTCTCTGACAAAGGTGCTGACAGAAGCCATTGTTCCTTTTCTGAGACACTCCTTACCCAGAACTGGCAGGTGGGTACCACATCTGAGTCTCCATCAATGTGGTTCTCCCTGTTTGACTCATCCTGGTGATTCCCTAAGACTCTGCCCATCCAGCTTGTGGGCCCACTGGAACCATTTCCATACAAATAACCTGATTTGGCTCATGCTTTAGAGTTTTCTAAAATTTCTCAAATAAACATCATCTGCCCTCAGCATAATTCGTAACTCTTGCTAAGTGGCCCCAAGTCTGACACTAGTAGTGGCCATCCTTGGTTCACAGCTTGGCCTCACTGGGGCACCTCCAAGCCCAGCGAAAGTAGCAGCCATCTTCAGATTACTCTGTAGTTCATGCTGGCTGGCTCCAGAAAGGACACAGGGGGCAGCTGACCGTGGCCTACACCTCCTGAAGGCCCCAGAGCTAGAACACTATGTCAAAGCACCAGCTGACCACTTCCATAAACAACACATTCAAGGAGTAAGCTTAGCAATCAGCAGATCCCTGCTGAAGTAAGTTGGGCTCTGTTGGATGGCCCCTGCACATATGATCCTCCATGCTGGTCCGAGGTCATAGCCAGTCTTTGCAACCAATCCCTCCCATTGATGTGCCAACAGTAATCAGTGCTCAACTACAACATGAGGGTGTGCACATTTATAAGGGGAAGGAGGAACACCTTGAATGCCAGCTTGGGGGATCAGAAGGGTTGTGCCTCTGGACACTACAGGACTGTGATTACAAAAGGCCATTCTGTAAAGCCTGGGATATATAGCAGCTCTACCTAATATATAGAAATAAACACAGGGAGGCTGGCAAAATGAGGAGACAAATAAACATGCCCCAAATGAAAGAACAAAACAAAACTCCAGAAAAAGAACTAAATAAAATGGAGACAAACAATCTACTAGATTCAGAGTCCAAAACACTGGGCATAAGTAAGCTCAATGAATTTAGTGAGAACTTCAACAGCATAAAAAAGGACATGGAGACAATAAAAAAGAATCAGAAATGAAGGATACACTAACTGAAGTGAAGAATGATTTACAGTAAATCAATAGTAGAGTAGATGAAACTGAGAATCAAATCAGTGAATATGAAGAAGCAAAATAATAATAATAATAATAATAATAATAATCTGACCCAACCGGGTGGCTCAGTTCATTAAAGCGTCATCCCATTCACCAGAAGGTTGAAAGTTTAATTTCCAATCAGGACACATACCTAGGTTGCAGTTTGATTCCTGGTTCAAGTGCATTCAGGAGGAAACTGATTGACATTTCTCTTTTCTTCTCTCTCTCTTCCTTCTTCTCTAAGTATGTTCTCTGGTGGTTGGGGGGGGGAAGGGAGGAAAAAGAATTCAAATAAATGAAGATAGTGTCAGAAACCTCTGGGACAATTTCAAGTATACCAACATTCACAACATGGGGATGCTAGAAAGGGAAAAGAGCAAAAAGTTGAAAATTTATTTGAATAAATAATTACAGCTTCCCTAAACTGGTGAAGGAATAGATATATAAGTCCAGGAGAAAATATAGCCCTAATCCAGATGAACCCAAAGAGGCTCACACCAAGACCTATCATAATTAAAATGCAAAAGTTTAAAGACAAAGACACAATCTTAAAAGCAAAAAGAGAAAAGCGGTTAGTTACCTACAAGGGAACTTCCATTAGGTTGTCAGTTTATTTCTCAACAGAACTTTGCAGGCCAGAAAGGAGTAGCAAAAATACTCAAAGTGATGAAAATCAAGGACCTATAATCAAGATTATTCTACCCAGCAAAGCTATCATTTAGGATTAAAGGACATATAAAGAGCTTCACAGACAAAAAATATGAAAGAAGTTCATCATTACCAAATCAGTATTACATGAAATGTTAAAGGATTTTCTTTAAGAAGAGAAAAACAAGAATAATAAAATTACAATGATACATATCCATCAACAATTGAATCTAAAAAAATAAATAAACGAACAAGCAGAAGAGAAATAGGCTTATAGATACAGAGAATATTTTGATAGTTGTGGGATGAGAGGGAAGTTGAGTGAATGGGTGAAAAAGGTGAAGGGATTAATAAATACAAATTCTTATTGCATAATAGTCATAGGGATGTAAAGTAGAGCAGAGGGAATCTCTATATATAAACAGGGTAAGCAACCACTACTCTACTGTGCACTGTACATTAATTTATGTCTTTTTAATTGCATGTGTTAGTGTAAACTGTTTCATAAGGGGAAAAAGAACATCATAGAATGAAAACCCTTTTTGTTTGAGGTTTGTTCTGACATCTAATATAATAAAAGAGTAATATGCAAATTGACCATCACCCGAGATGCCTAAGCTATGCCCATCAGCCAAGCCATGCCTCCCAGCCAATCAGAGCGGCTGTATGCAAATTAAGCCAGCCAAGATGGAGGCCGGCAGCTATGGAGCTAGTGCAAACTGGAGGCTTCCATTACAACTGCCTGCCTAGGCTGGCTGAGCCTCTGGTCACGATAACAATGTTTCAATTATAGAAGCCACGGAGCTGAAACAAACAGGAGGTTTGGTTACCTGCCTAGGCCTCAGCTTAAAGCAACAGTATTTTAATTATCTAAATTAATAAAAGCATAATATTGAAATTGACCATTTCTTCAGGATTCTTAAGCCATGCCCATCAGCCAATCAGAGCGGATGTATGTAAATTAACCCAACTAAGATGGAGGCTGGCAGAGCTGTGCCGGGTGTGTCAGCTCAGTGGGGGGTGGGGGTCCGGCCCGGGGCCTCCATGGGGCATCTAGGAGTGCCCATCCTGGGTCCAATGCATGGCTACACCCCCTGGGGGCCTCTGCAGGACCCGAAGGAACACCTGTCCTGGGTCTGCTGCATGACTCTGCCCCGGGGCCTCCGCAGGGTGTCCAGGAACACCCGTCCAGGGTCCACTGCCTTCGTCCGCCCCCCCGGGGGCCTCCACAGGGCGTGCGGGAGCATCTGCTGCACAGTGCGGAGCATCCAAAGCCAGTCCACTGCCCGGCTCCACCCCAGGTGTATTCGCTCAGCAGCAGGGCCCCATCGAGGGATTCTGCACCAGCGTCCGCCCCTGGCTTGCCACCCAGCTCTGCGCCAGTTGTGTCCCCTCAGCAGTGTGGGCCCACCAGGCGTGTGCGATCGTGGGACCCTCTGGTGGGAAACATCCACACCTGCACTCATCAGCCTTCCCACCCCTCACTGCACAAACCCTGAAGGGGCTGTGGGCAGCCTGGAAATGGCCCTCAGCCCCTCTCCAAAGCTGGCCAGGCATGCCAGCAGGTGGACATGCCTCCTGAGGTGTCCCAGACTGCGAGAGGGCACAGGCTGGGCTGAGGGAACACCCTGCCCCCGAGTGCACAAATTTTTGTGCACTGGGTCCCTAGTCCTATATAATAAAAGCCTAATATGCAAATTGTTCCCTTGGATGGTCATTCCACTGAGAGATCAGGAGTTCAATCGCTTACTATAATGTGTGCTGACCACCAGGGGGTGGCGTGGAACATGGCAGTGGAAAGCAGTGGAGGCACTGCTGGCCCTGATGGGCCCCAACAAGAGTGGGACCATGGTGGGATGGTGGAGCAGATGAGTGGGTAGGCCAAGGCAGGCACGAATGAGGCCCCAATCGTCCTGCTGATCAACCCACAGATAGTGACCAGTGGCGGTGGCAAGGGGAGGGGCCACCACCCGGCTCCCAGGCACTGAGGGAGCTGGGTGGGAGGCCCAGCCCAGACCTATCATCCTGCAGACAGCCAACAGCAATGGTGGGGGGCAGGGCTGTAGCCCAGCTCCCATATACTGAGAGACACAGGCAGGGGGTCCCTGGTCCCAACTAATTGCCCCACAGACAAGTTGGTGGAGCAGGTGAGGAGGCAGCACCAGGCCAAGATGGGATCCCAGGTGGGGCTGCGGGACTGAGGCTGGGGCACAAGCTGGGGCCTGATCTCTGCAGGCCACCCCAAGGGACCGCCCCCCACCATGTATGAATGTGTGCACTGGGCCTCTAGTACAGGTTATAAGAAATACTGGTATAAGCATATCATTTACTAGTTAATGTTTTTATGACCATTCCTCAAATAAAACTTGTGTTCAGATTATCAATATATAAAAGTACTATTTTCACTCACAGAATTGATAATGGCACAAAGTAAAATTTGATGCTTTCAAAGAAAGTTTAATATCAGTGTAAATCAGAACTGAACAGAAACTTTGGTTTGCAGGTCTCTGTTTCAAGGAGTGTGGAGCATACACTTTTGTATTCCATTTTTGTATTCCTCACATGGATTTTTCCTGAATTTTTTTTGACAACTTGTCTTTTCTTTCTGTGTTTACTAGTCAGACTAATAGTTTTTATAAACTGATGATTTCAACTCTTTTATTATTCCACATCACACTGCTGCACAATACCAGTCAAGCATTATGATTTTTTTCACTCCAGCTGTGTTGAGCCACAAGTAGGTATGAAGCAATTGACCTTGTTGTTCATTGACTTGTATGATGCTCAACTACCTACTGTTTTGTGCCACTCACTTCACTTCACACATCTTATAAAGTCATGCCGTTTGTAGTAGATATTACTCTCCAAGCTAGTTTTAGAAAAGCAAAACATTAAATAAAATATGGCCAACATTATGAAAATGTCAAAGATAAGCAGAGGTGTTTTTTTGGTTGTTGTTTACCATTAAGGGAACTAAGATCCCATGCTTTCTAAAAGAAAAGCAAAATAACTTTAGGTGATTTGGAAAGAACTGCCATATATAATAATTTTTAATATTTTTAAATATGATTTGTTTGTTTGCTTATTTGTTTATTGAAAACACAGTTAATGCTTTTTATTTTAATGACTCTTCTATTGAATAGTCAGATGGTGGTAGTACAGTGGATTTCAAACATTCAAAAAATTAGAAATAGAATTTATAAGTAAATAAAAGCTAGCATTGAATTTTTTATGGTTCACATTCTTGGATGTGGGAATTTTATCTTCAAATTGATATACCCTGTACATGTCTAGAAAAGAATATCTGAAATCACAGCATTTGCAAGAGTAGTAAAACCTTTATTAGCAGATTTTTAAGTATCAATCAAATTATAACATTAATCAAATTGATATTTGTAGGATATCCCTGAGAAAATAAACTATAAAGATGTAGGTGTAATTTATATTAATAATATATTTTCTACTGGCTGACAAATGCTTTTAAAGTCGGTGACCACTTTTAGGACACAGTTTCATTACCCATTGCGTTGGATGAGTATGTGATAATTATGGTCCATATAGAAACTACTTCATAACATGATAACATAAGTAATAAATATACTGTCATTATATTATTAAAATATTAATTATATCAATGTTCAGTCAGGAAAAGAGTTAACAGTATTACCGGGAAATTATTGCTGGAGAAGTTGAGGTCTGGAAGAACAGAGTTTGAGAAATTGGCAAAGGGGCTATTAATGTCTTTAAATCTAATCAGGTAAAAGAACCTATTCCAGAATCACAGCCTTAAGGATCTGCCCTGTGGAACTGGTACATAAAATCTATCTCTAATAGTTAGGACTGGGTCAGAAAACCAGAGCCACACGCCCAAAAAGCACTGTACAACAAGGTAGTTTGCTACAGGAATTACAATGCTCACAAGTATAAGAAGAGCTGAGGAAGTGAAGTTCTGTACAAGGGGGGTGTCCAAGGACTACAGAGAGTCACGAGCCATGACATCTGAAGTCTGTGTGGACAGGTCAGAGTTTACAGGAAAGTCCCAGAAGCAACGCACATCTGGCTGCCGACGAGGCAAAGCCAAGGAGATGGGGGAGAGGAGTCATGCCGGGGCCTTTGGAAGTTGTTTCTCTCTATAAAGTTCAATGAAGCCCTTTGTAATTAGCATAAGACATCTGCTTGGAGGGCCAATAGTTGAGAAGAGAAGCTAGGAGAGGGAGTCTCTGACATCTGAGAGTAATGGTCTCTACTGCAATTTTCATTTTCATGTAATGCATGAGTTGTATTCGTGGCTAGTTGTACCTTAGAACCGTACAAAGAAAGGGCTTTTGAAAAATATAACTCCTAAGAATATATAGAAGTGGTAATACTAAGACTCCAGAGCACTAATCATATTATAAGTATGACTTAAATTATGCAAAAAAGTCCCATAACAATGGAACATTTTTTCACTAAAAGCAAAGGATAGATAACTAATAAATATACAGTTATGTTATTATTACTAACGTTGGTTTCTTTTTCTATTTACTTATTTTAATGATCAGTGGAATGTACTGAAAACAAAGCAATTACTCAATTCTTCCAATTTGGAAATAAAACACACACAGACAAAAGCAGTAGCTGAACAGCAATGAGCTATATATGAGACAGGAAAATGTAATGAGAATGGAGTGAACTAAAGTGAAGGTCAATCCTATTTAAATTGGAATCCTGAACCTGTTATGCCTCATACAACTGACCATGATGGTAATATTTTCTGAGCCATCTCAGATACAAGATACCCTAGTGCATATACATTGTATTTGGGCGAAATTATCTGGTCTTCTATCTGCTGAACTGAGTGATAACATAGGTATGCCAAGCATTCTCATTATTTCCTTAATTATTTTCACATAGTTCATGCTAAATACTTAAGAGGCATTCACTCCAAGAAAAACATAGCCCATTCTCTATTTTTTTATATTTTTAAATATATTTTTATTGATTTCAGAGGGGAAGGGAGAGGGAGAAAGAGATAGAAATATCAATGATGAAAGATAATCACTGACTGGCTGCCTCTGGCATCCCCCACACTGCGGATCAAACCCATAACCTAGGCATGTGTTCTGATCGGAAATGGACCCCTGATCTCCTGGTTCATAAGTTGATGCTCAACCACTGAGTCATGCCAGCAGGTATTATTTCTCATGAAACTAGCAACAAAACAAAAAAAGATGTCCTAACCATTCCTATTTAAAATCAATACTACCTGAATGTTCAATTTTCCCTAATCACAAGCCTGGGGAAAGGAAGGCATAGAGGTTTACCTTGTAGTGGCCAAACTGTACCTTATTGCCTTTCAATTCTTCTCGATTTATGTAGAATTTATCCTGTTAGCAAAGAGGAAGAAAGGATGTGAACAGGTGGAAAAATCCAAATGGCAAGGACTGGTTATGTTGGAATATAGTAGTAGTCAGAATTGGCACTAATTTTATGCTTCCCAGTCTAATATTAGCTGAATATTATCCTTTTGGTGATCTAAATTGGGAGAGAGTAGGCAAATCCCTTTCTTGGTCTTCATTTTCTAAGGCTAAGACATTTTATTAACTCTGCACATGCAAAGGGCCCTTTCCTAGTAGCTCGCTCTTTATCTCATCATCTTTTTTCTTTGATACCATGTACCTTCACTCTTGTTCCAAGATTTTTCTTATTCACAGAAAGAGCTTAGCAAATGGAAAGTGTCAGGTATTAAAAAGTAATGCAGAAGTCAATGCTTTGTCCAAAAAAAAAAAAAGATTCTTTTTTTTTTTTTTTAAGTGCCACAGAAAATAGCCGCTATACTGAGTATGTGATCTTAGGCAGCCTCCATGATCCTCAAAATGCACTGCTGTTACCAGTCAAATCAAAGGATGGAAGGCAGGGTTTTATAAGCAACAAAAATTTTGAGATGCTTTGAGCTTCAATCCTTTCCTCCTTCTTTCTTGTAGACCACGATAAAAGCAACATCTTTGAAATCTTGAGGCGTTAGTCTCTATGCCCTCTGTAATTCTTACCTCTTTTTCTCACCATGTCTGAGACCTTGATCTCTGCCATCTCCTTATTCTCATACTGTGGTGTTCCACCTTTCATTCGTTCCGGGGTCATCTTCTTTTCAGGTGTGCAGCCTCTCCATCTTACCTCTGAACTAAACAGCTTTTGAAAAGCCATGAATCTGTTGAGGGTTACCAGGAGGAAAAGTGAAGGGAAGTTCACTTAAAATAAACCACAGTGTTTTTCACATAAAGTTTAACCAAAGTCTTTTGGATTTTTAAAGCTTATCTTTTTAACACTTTATACAAACTATAGAGTTCACCTTTATCTATCCTCCTTCTAACTTGATGGCTGGCATGGTCAATAGTAAAAGCTGTGATTAAACAGAATAGAGGAAATGTAGCCAAATAGCTAAGATAATGATGTGAAATATCTATCTAATATAATAAAAGAGTAATATGCAAATTGACCATTACCCAAGACACCTAAGCCACACCCACCAGCCAAGCCACACCTCCCAGCCAACCAGAGCGGCTGTATGCAAATTAGCCCAGCCAAGATGAAGGCCGGCAGCCATGGAGCTAGAGCAAACCAGAGGCTTCTGTTGCAACTGCCTGCCTAGGCTGGCTGAGCCTCTGCTCACGGCCATGCCCACCAGCCAATCAGAGCAGCTGTATGCAAATTAACACAGCCAAGGCTGGCAGGGCAGCTCTGCAATGGGAGCCTCTGCGGCCAACATAGCTGTGCTAGGTGTATCAGCTCAGTGTGGGGGCGTCCGGCCTGGGGCCTCCTCGGGGCATCCAAGAGTGCCCATCCCGGGTCCACTGCCTGGCTCCACCCCCCAGGAGCCTCCACCAGGCATACGGGAGACCAGGTCCTCCATGGGGCTTGCAGGAGCAGCTGTCCTGGGTTCGCTGCCTGTCTCCACCCCCCAGGAGCCTCCACGGGGCGTCCAGGAATGCCTGTCCTGGGCCCATTGTCCTGGGCCTCCGCAGGGGCGTGCAGGAGCACTTATCCAGGGTCCACTAGCTTCATCTGCCCCCCAGGGGCCTCCACAGGGCGTGTGGGAATGTCTGCTGCACAGTGCGGAAAATCCGAAGCGAGTCCTCTGCTTGGCTCCACCCCAGGTGTGTTTGCTCAGCAGTAGGGCCCCACCAAGGGATCCTGAAACAGCGTCCACCCCTGGCTCACCACCCAGCTCTGTGCCAGGTGTGTCCCCTCAGCAGTGGAGGCCCATCAGACAGGTGTGATCCTGGGCCCTCCAATGAGAAATGTCCAGGCCTGCACTCACCAGCCCTCCCACCCCCCATTGCACAAACCTTGAAGGGGCTGTGGACAGCCTGAAAATGGCCCTCAGCCCCTCATCCAGGCTGGCCAGGCATGCCAGCAGGTGGACATCTCCCCCGAGGTGTCCCAGACTGCAAGAGGACACAGACCGGGCTGAGGGACCCCCACCCCCCGAGTGCACAAATTTTTGTTGCCCAGGCTTCTAGTCTACTCTAATAAAAGAGTAATATGCAAATTAACCATCACTCTGAGGCACCTAAGCCATGCCCAACATCCAAGCCACACCCAACAGCCAATCAGAGCGACTGTATGCAAATTAACCCATCAAAGATGGCAGTTAATTTGCATACACAGGAGAATGAAGACTAAAGACAGCATAGAAAGAAGCCAAGTGCTGCAGAAGGGAGCCAAGCGGTGGAGAAGGGAATGGAGCAGAACCAGCGGAGACGGTGAAGAAGGGGGGGGGGGAGCCAAGGC
>PVJC01045042.1:0-13859 GCA_004026665.1 Murina feae | reverse complement strand
TCGGAGCTGAGCTGAAGGGCTCAGCTTCACTTTCCCTCCTGCTGCAATGGAAAGGGCTGTTTACTCAGGTCCGGGAGTGGCGGCCGCCATGTTGGCTGGGCTAATTTGCATACAGCCGCTCTGATTGGCTGGTGGGCGTGGCTTACCCTGTCTCGGAGAAACGGTTAATTTTAATATTTCGCTTTTATTAGTTTAGATTGTTGATAGTGTTACAGATATCTCCCATCCCGCCCTCCCTCTCCCCCAACTTTGAGAACTTCTTTTAATTTTCAAGATCTTACTTTACACTGGGTAAAATATTTCCACCTCACACAGGCCTTCACTAGCACCAATCTAAGTGATGTTCTCTACCATTGTATTTTGATCATTTCCTTTATTGCATGTATCACAATTCATAGCTGTGTTTTTATGTTTATTTACTTGCTTATTATATGCCTCTCCAAATACATTGTATTTCATGAAAGAGAAACCCTGTTTTGCTCATCACTCTATAGCCAACACCTTGCACAATCCCTCGTGTATAGTAGGTACATATGTAAATGAATCCATTGTATCTGAGATTCTCATACTGGCAGCTTAGCATTCCCTTTGACATATTATTAAGGATCTACAAAGTCTGTGCAATTTTTTGAATTTTGCATTTTCATTTAAATAACAGTTTAAAACATTTTAATATGCCACATTCTAGATCATCAGAGTGTCCTCTCTAAACCAGAAACTGTCTCTTATGTTCAGATATGTCTCTTCCTTTGTTGTTGTTTTTAACAATCACTTTGGCCTTTAAGCAGTTTCCCAGAGTGACAGTGTTTAACTCACAGTGTGTTGATAAGCATGTCTGGCTTCCTCTGGGTTGGCATTTCCTAATATTCGAATGACAGCAATCAGTCCACAGCTGCCTTTGAAGTCATCCTGAATTCTTGTACTAAGAATTCTTGTATAAAGGCAAAATTTGACTTTTCAGTAATAATTTGTGCCTGAAAGGCATGTTCATAAAAGAAGACTTTTGTTTCTAAAGTATCTCCTTTTCAGAAAGCAAGACTTTAACATAATGAAATCTTCATAGTGAAATGGAATAAAGTATTAGGTTAATTGTCAAGGGTTAATATTAATACAGGAAAAGGCTCAGCCAATTTTTTATAAAAATTAAATGTTAATTCTAAACTTTTTATAGAAATGAAAAGGATCAAAATTCCTGAGAAAGAAAAACAAAACTACAGAACTTATATTCCTGCATTCAGGAATTATTATAAAATTAAGCTATCAATACAATGGTACTGGCATATGATCCACAAATATATCAATGAACCACCATAGAGAGAAGAAAGACCCACATCATTTCTGACAAAGATTCCACAACAATAAAGTGGAGAAAGGAAAGTATTTTCAATAGATGTCCCTAGAAC
Organism: Murina feae; assembly: GCA_004026665.1. Classification (NCBI taxonomy): domain Eukaryota; kingdom Metazoa; phylum Chordata; class Mammalia; order Chiroptera; family Vespertilionidae; genus Murina; species Murina feae. The sequence goes on along the minus strand of PVJC01045042.1, from coordinate 12,456 downwards.
AAGGAGAGATCCATATTTTTTAAAAAGATAAACTTTGACCCATACCTTACACCATATAAAAATTTATCTCAAGATGGATTTCAGACCTAAATGTCAAAGCTTAACAATAAGGCTACTAGAAGATAAATTGGGCAAAGATTTCTTAGACAGAATGCAAAAATATCTACCCTTAAAAATAGTGAGCTCAACCAGTGTAGCTCAGTGGCTGACCATTGACCTATGAACCAGAAGGTCACAGTTTAATTCCTGGTCAGGGCACATGCCCAGGTTGCAGTCTCAATCCCCAGTAGGGAGCGTGCAGGAGGCAAGCAATAAATGATTCTCATCATTAATGTTTCTATCTCTCTCTCCCTCTCCCTTCCTCTCTAAAATCAATATAAATAAAAATATATATTTAAAACAAGTGATAAATGACACTTCACACAAATTTAAACCTTTCATTTACCAAAAGACACCATTAAGAAAATGAAAATTTAAACCACAGATTTAGAGGAGAATAAAATATATATATATATATATATATATATATATATATATATATATATCCAAACTGTGTAACTAACTCCTATAAATCAATTACAAAAAGACAAACAATTGAATAAAAATGTGAGAAATATTTTAACAGATATGTTTTTAAAAAGTAGATATATGAATACATGAATAAATGCTCATCATTGTTAGTCACCACATAAATGCAAGTGACAACTGCAATGGGATACCACTACATGGTCACAAGAATAGCTAAAATTTTAAATTTAAATATAAAATTTATATTTAAAAATTAAAAAGTAGCAATAACAAAACAAATGTTTGTAAGAATTCACAGCAAACACTGCTGGTGGGAATGTAAAATGATATGTGCATATAGCAGTTTCTTAATAAAATTAAATATGAAACTACTTCACATTCAGCAATTCAATTCCTAGGGACAGAACAAAGAGAAAGCAAAACATATATATGTCCTTAAAAACACTCTATCAAGAATGTGCATTGCAGCTTTATTCTTAATCTCCCATATCTAAAAACACCTCAGATGACCATCAATAAGAGAATGAAAAATTGTGGTCTATCTATACTATGGAATACAAGTAGCTCAGCAATAAAAAATGAACTACTAATGCATGCAACAACATGGATGAATCTTAAAATCACTAGGTTGAGTGAAAGAAATCAGATACCAAAAGTCTGTACACTATGATTCCATGTATATGACTTTTGAGAATGTAAGGGCGGAAGGGTGGTGCGAGAGTGCAGACCTGCCAATAGGGATGCAGAGGAAATGCCCTGCCCAGGACCTTCCCTCGACCAATCAACAGGGGCCACACACATTACCCCACCCACTACTTCCAGCCATATAAATCCTTTGTTTTCCTGAAACCTGTACTTCCTGTCCCTTCGCGCCGCTGTGCCAGTGGGCGAGCAGGAAGTCTGAGATAACTCGACTAATAAAGGCCCTCATGTTTTTGCAGCAGTTTTGGGGCTCACTTGTGGTCTTTGGGGATCACGACATCTGGGTACAACAAGAACAGTCAACTCTAATCTATGGTGATAGAAATCAGAAGAGAGGTTGCCAGAAGAAGAGAGAGAGCAAGATATTGAAAACCTATTTGAAGAAATAATGACAGAAAACTTCCCCTACCTGGTGAAAGAAATACACGTACAAGTCCAGGAAGTGCAGAGAACCCCAAACAAAAGGAATCCAAAGAGGACCATGCCAAGTCACATAACAATTAAAATACCAAGAGCAAAAGACAAAGAGAGAATATTAAAAGCAGCAAGAGAAAAGCAATTAGTTACCAACAAGGGAGTACAAATATGACTGTCAGCTGATTTTTCAACAGAAACTATGCAGGCCAGAAGGGAGTGGCAAGAAATATTCAAAGTGATGAATAACAAGAACTTACAACCAAGATTACTTTACCCAGAAAAGCTATCATTCAGAATTGAAGGTCAGATAAAGAGCTTCACAGACAAGAAAAAGCTAAAGGAGTTCATCATCACCAAACCAGTATCATATGAAACTAGAGGCCCGGTGCACAAAAATTTGTGCACTGGGGGGAGGGTTCTGTGCCCTCTAGCAGTCTGGGACCCCTCAAGGGATGCCCACCTGCTGGCTTAGGCCTGCTCCCCAAGCAATCGGGCCTAAGATGGCAGTCAGACATCCCTCTGGCAGCCTGGGAGACCTCAGAGGATATGTACTTGCCAGCGGGGAGCAGGCCTAAGCTGAAGTTGGACATCCTTAGCACTGCTGAGGAGGCAGGAGAGGCTCCCACAACCACCACTGTACTGGTACAGCCATCAGTCTGGCTTGTGGCTGAGCAGAGCTCCCCCTGTGGGAGTGCACTGATCACCAGGGGCAGCTCCTGCATTGAGCATCTGCCCCCTGGTGGTCAGTGTGTGTCATAGTGATCAGTCATTCCCAGTGGTTCTGCTGTTGGGGTCAACTTGCATATTACTCTTTTATTGTATAGGATTTTATAGAATAGAGGTCTGGTGCATGGGTGGGGGCTGGCTGGTTTGTCCTGAAGGGTGTCCTGAATCAGAATGTGGGTTCTGATGGGGTGCCTGGCCAGCCTGGGTGAGGGGCTGATAGCTGTTTTCAGGCAGGCCACAGCCCCTTCAGGGTGGGTGTGCCCCCCTGGAATGCCTGTCCAGCCTGGGTGAGGGGTTGATGGCTGTTTGCTGGCAGGCCACAGCTCTCAGTAACCCAACGTCCCAGCAAGGCTGGATGGAAGCAGGTTTCTGGGGTTTATTTATCTTCTATAATTGAAACTTTGTTGCCTTGAGTGGAGGCCACAGCCTGCTGAGGCAGGCAGTTTCCTCCATTGCTGGTGCAATGAAGCCTCCTGTTTTCTCTAGCTCCATGGCTGCCGGCCACCATCTTGGCTGGGTTAATTTGCATATTGGCATTCTGATTGGCTGGTGACTGTGGCTTGGCTGATAGGCGTGGCTTAGGTGTAACGGAGTGAGGTTTAATTTGCATATTACTCTTTTATTAGATTAGATGCTGAAAGGTATCCTTTAAGAAGAAGATGAAGAAGAAAAAGTAAACATAAAAATTATGAACAACAAACACATATCTATCAACAATTGAATCTAAAAATCAAGTGAATAAAAAATCTGATGAACAGAATAAACTGGTGAATAGAATAGAATCAGGGGTATAGAAAGGGAGTAGACCGACAATTCTCAGTGGTGGAAAGAGGTGTAGGGGGTGCGGGAAGAGACTCAACAAAAATCGTACACCTATGGATGAAGACAGTGGCGGGGAGGGGGGGTGAACGGGAAGAGGGTGGGGGTAGGAACCGAGTGGAAGGGAGCTATGGGGGAAAAAAGAGGAACCACTGTAATAATCTGAACAATAAAGATTTAATTTAAAAAAAGAACAAAGGTTGCCTGCTGGACAGGAGAATTATTATGGAAGGCATACAAAGGAACTTTCCAGAGTGATGGAAGATTCTACATGTGGATTGGAGTGTTGCTTACAGAGATATACATATTGTCAAAACTCATCTAATTGTACAGCAAAGACTATTTTCCTGTTTATAATTGTAACACACACACACACACACACACAGAAAACAGGGGAAGGAGGAACAGCTGGTGTAACTTTTTTTATGACATTGTTCCAAGTGTTTTTATTTTCCTTCAACTGTGGTAGCCCTGTGAAATGGTATTTTTAGAATGTAAGTCATAGAGGTAGGAGCTACATCTATTTATTTTTCTTAACATAATACTAATCCTATTGTCAGTTGCTAGTGAGATTGTTTTACAAAACAGAGGAGGGCAGAGGATAGCTAATTATTAACAAAAACTTGCTTTTAGTGCAGAAAAAGAAATAAGTAGAAAGTGAAATGGTAAATATCTTAGAGCATTTCAATTCAAGGTATATGAAGGATTCTGTACCATTCAAATATACAGAACATTAGTTAGTGTCTAACTGTGAAGTAGTTTGCATTTCCATTTCTATTCCACTTCTGTTGAGTTCAATGGTGCCATCTGTTACATGAGTTTAAAACAGATGTCTTTACCACCACAAGTGTCTTATGTTCTCTATCAGAAGAGTGAAGAAAGTGTAGCAGGTATTATACTAACAACGTTTTGATGTTGCTTGAGAAGTAATAAAACATGAAGGCCTATGACCCTTTATCCTAAAAACAAGGCCTAATTAAATGAAAATGATCAGTTAGAGCTCTTAGTTCATGACCAATGAAGCTTAAAAATGCAAAGTGTCTTGCCTGGGCTGGCTGAGAACTGCTTTAAAAAAGGAGGTAAAAATATCTGTAGTATTATTAGATATCCATGGTGGGAATTCTATTTTGAGAGGAAGGAAGAACAAGGTCAAAATCCATTCAACAAGCCCCGAAGGTAATAGAAAACAGTCAAGTGATGATTGTTTGTGACTCATGGGTATAGCTGAGTCATTTATAAAAGACAAAAAGATCAGAGATATGTCTGAATCCTCAACCCATGAATGTCCACAGAAAACAGAGTTAAAAGGGGGGTGTCTTAAAGCCTATGGCATTTGTGAAATCTGCCCCTAAATAAATACCAAACAGAACCTACTCTAAAGGGATACATTAGAGACACAGAAAGTGTGATTTATAGAAACGTCTATATCCACTAATAAGCTGTTGTAATTCAGACAGCTGAAAACAGTTCCTTAAATGATGTGTAAAGACATGGTAGCAAAGTAGTGTAAGAAATTATGTATCAATCCATTTTACTAAAAAAGAAAGTGAGTCATCCAGTTGAGTATCAGATAAATGCAAATTACTGTTATTATTTTCAAAAAGGCTGTCAGATTCTTCTTAAGAGATCTTTTCAGCTATTATAGACATTTTGATATATTTACAATCTGTTGTAATGAACAACTAGTAATGTGTGTCCTTATACTGGAATATCAGTAAAATGCAGAGAAAAGCAGCACTTTGCAAACTATTTTCAGATCTGCCTTTAGAAGATTTTCCTACAGACAGAGATTACAGTGAATCGCAATGCAAATATCTGGTGTAAAATTTTATAGCTAAGGCAGTTTATAACGAGATCAATAGATATTCATATATACTTTGAATAATAAGTACATATTAGAGAATATGTCTTCAAAAATTAATCAACAGAATAAAAACAGTAAGTATAAAGGTGTTCATGCAGTAAGAACCATATTAGTGGAAAACTAGAAATAACATATGCCTAACATTAGGGGAATAGTTAAGAAAATCATGATAATTCAATTCAATTCAATACCATTCAGCCGTTAAAAACTATCAACTAAAAATATATGTAACACTGAGGATCTTAAGTACAAGGTGTACCAAAAAATGCATACACACTTTAACAGCTGATATCTCAATCCTGAAAATGAAATGTATTTTGATAATGACTGCCTTTATAATTACTCACAGTGTGTGTATACATTTTGGGGACATCCTATATATACAAAGATGACCCAGGGAGATATTTAAAAATTGATATAACATTTCCCCTTTAAAAATATAATTCTATATTATATTGCTTTATAATAAATAAGCATTTGTAAAATTTTAATTGAAGCACAAAAATAACATATTCCATTCATTTAAATGGAATGAATATTCCATTTAATAAAGTGCTATAATAGGTATATTGCTAAAAACTGTTCCCCAATCCAGTCAACCCACACCAAGATACCAATAATAATAATTCAGGGCATATCCTGCTATGTCTTTCACTCTGCTGATATACAAACACATGCGTGTGGGAGAGAGCATCTCTTTTTAACCAAAATTATACCATACTGTGTCTTCTGCCCTGAAGACTGTCTTCCCCCTTTACTTACTAACATATTACTCATCTCTCTAAGTCAAGATATAGTTGTGATTCATTTTTCTAGTAATAATTCACAGTAAAAATGTGCATGATTAACCCAGCCATTTTTCTCCTGAGGAACATTCAGATTATTTCCAATTTTACCATTACAAGAAAAAGCTGCCTGAATATAGCTCTACCTTACATTATGGTGTGTTTAATCCTCTAGGATTGATGCCTGTAGCTGGGATTACTGGGCCAAAGGCATTTCCTGCTCGAGATCACTTGAGTGTTTAACCAAATTTTCTTCTGGATTTTATTATACTTTCGTATCTTATTTTATTCATAACTCTTTATAGCATCTCATTCATTTAGTGTATGGTGTAAGATGAGGTCCTAAACTGTTTTCTTTCCAAATTTTTTTTCCAAATTTGATTTTCCATTGCCATCAAATAATCCATCCCTCTCATCACTTATTTGTGAATGTTCCTGTCTCTTATATAAATACTGGCATCTAAATAAGGGTAAGAACGGGATCTAATTGAAGGTAAGTTTAGACGGCATTTCAAAGGCCATTTATCTGTCCTTTCTACTAGCTCAACACCATAGTCCCTCCTTATCTGCAGTTTTGCTTTCCAGGATTTCAGTTACCTCATGATCAGCCATAGTCTAAAAATATTAAATGGAAAATTCCAGAAATAAACAATTCGTAAGTTTTAAACTGTGGCTGTTCTGAGTAGCATGATAAAATTACGTACCTTCTCAGTATGTCTGGCCTGAGATGTGAATCATCCATTTGTCCAGTGTCCCCATACTGTATATACTACTCTGTCCATTCATTACTCAGCAGCCGTTTGATTATCAGTTCAACTGTCTCCGTATCACAGCCCTTGTGTTCAAGTCACCCATATTTTACTTACCGATGGCCCCAAAGTCCACAAGTAGTGATGCTGCTAGCCATTCAGACATGCTGCAGAGATGTCAAGTGCTTTCTTTAAATGAAAAAGGTGGAAGTTCTGGATGTAATAAGAAAAGAAAAAAATGTATCCTGAGCTTGTTAAGATCTACAGTAAAAATAAATCTTCTACCTGTGAAATTGCCTAGTTTAGCAAGTAAACTTTATCAAAAGTATGTATGTATAGGAAAAAGCATAGTCTATATAGAGTTGGGCGCTGTCCACGGTTTCAGGCATCCCCTGGGGATCTGGGAATGTATCCTCTGTGAATAAGAGGGGACTACTGTATTCTCAATTTAACATACATTTGAACATCTGTTAGTGTTAAACTGTACAATAAAAGACCACTCCACTTTATTGCTACAAGTTCTCAGAAGAAATTAAAGGGAATCTTGGGAGTATTTATGTTAGGAAAGTAAAACCCAGCATATATCCGAACAATCTACACAGAAACTGCACACAGATGACTGACATTGCGTTTACTAGGAGAAAAGAACAAGACAGGAGCCAAAAACAAAAATTTATTTGAGAGTGAGAGCGGCAGACACACACTATCTTGGGAAAAATTCTCACCCCATTTACTGTAGGCCTATAGATAACAGTCAATTCTGGATTCTTCCTTCCAGTTAACTCTACAATAAAAATGTCTCTAGAACTACATGGATCATCAATCCCACATTAAGCTGTGACTTTAGCCTTGTTCCGGACCAAATGCATTGTCAGAATCTTCATAGAAAGCATGCTATATGTAAAAAGCTTCTCTCTCTTCCTTCCATGGTCACCTTCCTCGGGTGGATTGTAAACAAAGAAATCCTCAAAAGTGTGCCAACAGGAGGAAGCCAAACCTCAGGTTGATGGTATATACCTGAATTGGCAAACTACCACCTACCCACAGGCCAAGTGTAACCTGCAGCCTATAAAGTGATTGGAGAACAGCCATCCTATTTCTTTCTCCTCTTGTCTATGCAATGCAGACTTGAATAGTTGCAACAGAAACTCTATGGACTGCAAAGCTAATAATATTTACTATCTGGCCTTCAGAGAGAAAGTTTGTTGAGTATGCCCCAACATACCTGTTTCCCCACTCATCACCAGAGCAGGTCCCTGCAAAGATGCCTCACAATTGTAAGGGCAGACTCTTTTTTCTCTTTAGTTTCACCTCAGTAATTTCTGTCTGCTTTTAATTAGAATCAAGCAAAGAGCTCAGCCATTCACACAGAGGACCAGAGGGTAGTGCAGTCACAACTTTTCATTTTCCTCCACTAGGCAGCAATCAGCTCCTAAATCAATCTGTTTTTGAAGGCCAGAGAAATGCTCAAGCCGAGTCTAAAAAAATATCAAGGTAAAACAGCTAAGAAAAGGGCATTGTGCCTCTTTCCTTGTGCTATTTCTGATGCATAACAGAGGCCTAGACTAAGGTGAAAATAGCAATGTGGAAATGCCCAAGTTTCAGGATCTCCAAAATAAATGCATTATTTCAGACCATCAAACCTCAGAGGGAAGGCAGGGGAGGGTGGGAGTAAGAGGGAGAGATCAACCAAAGGACTTGTATGCAAACATATAAGCATAACCAATGGACACAGACACCAGGGCGGGGTAAGAGCATAAGCAGGGGGGTGGGGGGCAATAGGGGAATAAGGACACATATGTAATATTTTAATCAATAAAGAAAAATAGATGCATTATTTTAAAATACATTTCCAGTGTTGGTTTGAAACTTCTTCAGGTAACAGCAGAGAAATGTACAGGCCTTTGCTAGCAGTGAACTAATTGCTGGCTTTAAGCCATGTGGCTCAGTTCCTGAACCATAAACTGAGTGATACTTTATACCAATCATCTTGTGTTTCCACAGAGGCAAATTATAGCAATGCTTTCAGGTTTAGTTTCAGACTTCAGGGTTTGAAGCACGTAAATTGGTTTTCAAATTTTTTCCTGAAAGTTCAGTCACAAATGCAGCAAATAAAATTATAGGAACACTTCATTTATTCTGATTTACCTGAAAATGAGGCATTCCATATATGTAAATTATTACCAAATAATTAAATTTGAAGTTCAGAACTCTGGTCATAACCACTTTGGAAAGAATTTTCTTTCCAAAATAGATTGCTTCACTGAACTATATACAAAACACTCAATTTTTTAGTGACCAAGGGCCATCCTTTTGAGCATTTAGGGCTCTGTCAAAAACCATCCCTGCCCTCAAGGAACTGGTACATTTTCTGTAAAGGGATAAATAGTAAATATTTTCAGCTTTGTGGGCCACATATGGTCTTTCTTGCATGTTCTTTAAGTGTGGAGAAGTAAATTTTAGCTGGAAACATCAGACTTCTTGGAGGTCCTGAGTTGAATCCTCAAAAGATGAGAATCACTATTTGTTTTCAAAGGTAAATATGCATCCAGAATATATAAACTCTTATGATTCAACAACAAAAAGACAAACAACTTAACTGAAAAACAGGCATAGGATTTAAAGACATTTCTCCAAAGATGATATACTAGTACAGTCAACAAGCTGACTGAAAAGATGCTCCATATTACTAGTCATCAAGGAAATGCAAATCAAAACCACAATGAAATACCACTTCACACCCACTAGGATGGTTATAATTTTTTTTAAATGAAAAATATCAAGTGTTGGAGAGAATGTGGAGAAATTGGAACTAGATTGTTCAACATAGAATTAGCTTGTGACCCAGCAATTTCACTACTAGGTATGTATCCAAAAGAACTGAAACAAGCATTCAAACAAGCACTTGTACACACATGTTCATGGAAATACAATTCACAGTAGCCAAAATGACATCAACTGATGCATGGATAAACATATGTGTGGTCCAGCCACACGATAAAATAGTATTCAGCCTGAAAAAGTAATGAAGTTCTGACATATGTTACAATGTGGATGAACTTCAAAAACATTATGCTGAGTGAAAACAGCCAGGTCATACATTGTATGATTCCATTTGTATAAAATATCCAGAATAGATAAATCCATAGACAGAAGGAAAACTGGTGGTTCCCAGGGGTATATGGAAAGAAGAGACTGGGGAGTGACTGCTTAATAGGTATGGGCTTTCCTTCTGAGGTGACAAAATTCCTTAGAAATAGATACAAGTAGTGATTGCACAACACTAAATATACTAAATGCCACAGAATTATTCACTTTAAAAATGGTTAATTTTATACCATATGAATTTCACCTAATTTTAAAAATAACTTAAAATGTAAATATACTGGGTAGTTATCAAGTCAGGAATCATAGATGGCTATTTTATTCTCCTGTGATATATCAATAAGCCATTTTATGTGTATATGTGTCTGTGTTTCCACATTTTGGGGGCCACCTTATGTATGTATTGCTCTTTTACTGTCAAAGTGATAGATGTTTGTTGTAAAGTTCAAGGCACATAGAAAAATGTCATAATGATAGCTAAAACATATTAAGCCCTGGCCATTTGCTAACACTATACTAAAATGAAACAACCAACACATATATGAACTCTCACAACAATCCTATGAGCTGGACATTGTGTCCATGCCCAATTTGAAAGGTCAAGAAATAGAGGCTGAAAGAGATTAAGAAACAGGCCCAACAACAGAAAGCTAGTAAACAGCAGAGCCAGAATTGGAACCCCAGAGTCTGACATCAGAAGTCTGCCTCTGAAACATTGCCTTACATTACCTAGAAACGGGTTATACCCCAGTTGCAGGCTCGATCCTCAGTGGGGGGCATGCAGGAGGCAGCGATCCATGTCTCTCTCAATGTTTCTCTCTCTCCCTTTCCCTTCCTCTTTCTCTAAAAACAAATTTAATAACATATTTTTTTAAAAAGAAGTGATACCACCTTTCCCAATTCTGCTCTGAAAGAAATCACCATTGACTAAATATTTCAGACACCTTTTTAAAACAAAATGAGGATTCCCGTTATAGTCAAAATTCCAAAACCAAATTTTTAATGATCTATGAGCATATTTTCATGCCTGTACATTTATTTTACCCTTATTAATGGCTACATGATATGCCATTGCACAAATATACTGTTATTTAGTTATCCAATCCTCTAGGGCATTTAAATTGTTTCCATTTTACAATGTTGGTATAAAACTCAATATCTTTATTCACTTGCTTGATTGTGTTGTCAAGATAAATTTCTTGGCAAAAGATATGCCTATTAGTCACTGTGATGAATGCCACTGAATTGTCCACCCCCAACTTTGTATGAATATAGATCTCTACCACTAGTGTGTAAGAGGGCCTCTTTCATCATACCATCACAATCCTGACTATTGTCAATCTTTTTAGTTTTTATCAACCAATAAGTCAAACTTTACATCTTATTATTTTACATTGCATTTCTTTCATTATTAACAAAGTTGAACACCTAGTCATAAAGATTTTGACCATTTCAACTGCTTTTAAGAATTTATTCTTTAAGTCTATGTTTTGCCCATGTTTCTATTGAGGTATTCATTTTATTGATTAGTAAGACTCTGTTACATTATAGCTAATAACCCCTCTATATTTTTCTTTTACATACGGTACAGCTTTTTCTCTGGGTTAATTTTTGTCTTTTAACTTATTATATTTTGGCCACCTATGAAGTTTTTTATGTATTTTTTAATGAAGTCAAATCTCTCAATATTTTTATTTAATGTTTCTGATTTTATGCTTTAAAGTGGTCTTTGTGTCAAGATTATGAAAATATTTTCCTGTTGTGATATTTTGAGTACACAAAGTTTATTCTTATATTTTTATTAAATGCTATATTATTTTCCATAGTAATAACTGTAAACCTACTTTTTCCCCACCCTGTGTATTTGGTCTTCCTCCCTGTTTCTGGAATGGAGCTCCTAAAACCTTGGAGTTTTGATGTGGTGATAAAAAATTTTTTTTAAACCCTTGGAGTTTTCTAAGTGATAAGAGAAACCAGAATGTCTTTCATTATGTTAATGAGGTTACTTTTGGACAACACCTAAGGATAGGCTGGTTGCCAGGAGAACCAACCATGTAATCAGATGGGTTGGCACTTTCAGTACCACCACCAGGGAGGGAACAGGAATGGAAGGTTAAATCAATCACCAATGGCTAATGATCTAATCAACCATACCAATGTAATGAAATCTCCATAAAACCCAATAGGACAGAGTTTGCTTCAAGGTTGCCGAATTCATGGAGATTTGGAAATAGTGGCACTCCTGAAAAGAGCATGGATGCCTTACACTCTTTCCCTATACCTCACCCTCTATAACTCTTCCATCCTACTGTTTCTGAGTTATATACTTTTACTAGTAACACTCCGAACGAATCCGTGCATGAGTAGCTTGCTGCCACTTGCCTCAGCTGGCCAAACTGGCTTCCCCACCCACTGCCACTCATACCTTTCCACCACTCATAGCTCGCTTCCCTGCCCTCCTGTAGCTCTCCACCACTTGTAGCTCACTGCCCTGCCCTCCTGCTGATCGGTAGTTATGTGTCATGGTGTGCTGACCATTTGCATATTACCTCTTTATTATCCTATACTAGGGGCCCGGTGCACAAAAATTTGTGCACTCGGGGTGCAGGGAGTCCCTCAGCCCGGCCTGTGCCCTCTCACAGTCTGGGACCCCTCAGTGGATGTCCTATGATGGCTCCAGTCTGCCAGGCGCCTTCTGTGTGTGTGTGTGTGTGTGTGTGTGTGTGTGTGTGTGTGTGACCACTGGGGACCTGCCCCCAGC
>PVJC01045041.1:0-13863 GCA_004026665.1 Murina feae | reverse complement strand
CCCCTGCTGCCTCTTTCCCTCTCTCTGATGCCCCTCCAAGGGCCTGGAGAGCTGCCAAGCAGGCCGCCGACCCCCTACCTCCTCTTACCCGCTCCCCGATGCCCCTCCAAGAGCCTGGACAGCTGCCAAGCAGGCCACCGACCCCCTGCCACCTCTTTCCTGCTCCCCGATGCCCCTCCAAGGGCCTGGACAGCTGCCATGCAGGCCACCGACCCCCTGCCACCTCTTTCCCACTTCCCGATGCCCCGCAAAGGGCCTGGACAGCTGCCAAGCAGGCCACCAACCCCCTGCCACCTCTTTCCCACTCACCAGCCCGCCACCTTGCTTTCTCACTTCCTGGTGCCCTGCAAGGGGCCTGGGAAGCCCACCAAGCAGGCCGCTGACCCCCTGCCACCTCTTACCTGCTTCCCAGTGCCCTCCAACCCTGCCGCCTGTTTCCCACTCACGGGTCCTGGCTCCTGCACTGTCCCGCCCTGCAGCCGCTCTATGCACTCGGGAGGTCCCTCAGCCTGGCCTGTGCCCTCTCGCAGTCTGGGACCCCTCAGGGGATGTCCACCTGCTGGCATGCCTGACCAGCCTGGGTGAGGGTCTTTCAGGCTGCCCACAGCTCCCATTGCCCAACGTCCCAGCAAGGCTGGCTGGACGCAGGTTCTGCGGTTTCTCTCCTATAATTGATGCTGTTCCTTTAAGACCTGGGGTTATCTTCTATAATTGATACACTGTTCCTTTAAGCCGGCCTTCTAACTAACAAAGCCTCCTCTGCCTCACCTCACAGCATCTATAATGACACAATTGTTACTTTTACTGGTTAGGCCCGCGCTGCTCTGTCCTTCAGCTCCGGAGGATTCTATGATTTTTACATTGTTTCAAATGTTTCAAATCTGTGTTTCACTAGAGCCAGTTTAAGCGGAGCTGAGCTGAGCGGGCGCAGCTTCACTTTCGCTCCTGCCGCAATGGAAACAGCTGTTTACTCAGCCATGTTGGCTGGGCTAATTTGCATATAGCCGCTTTGATTGGCTGGTGGGCGTGGCTTACCCTGTCTTGGAGAAATGGTTAATTTTAATATTTCGCTTTTATAGAGTAGATATATATATATATATATATATATATATCAAGTCATGCTGTATCTTAAACTAATACAGTGTTATATGTCAGTTATAGCTCAATAAAACTGGGGGAGGTGAGGGCACTTAGAGGTCTGACAGGAAAAGTTCTGTTGCTGATATAGGTCAGACCACAAAATCTGGTCCATGTTTTAGGATTGGTGAGAAAGATGACATGAATTCGGTTAATGTTATTATGGCTTCAGTTTACAGTTGAACCAGCTGAGAAACAGGGCAAAATACTATATGTGGGATCATGGATGCATAAAAGTGGGTGTATCTTCATATGAGGTGGGGGCTAAGTAAGAGAGTTGATGTGGTGGCTCTCCTTTGGAAGTCATCGAGGACTCTGGATTCTTTATGTATTCCGTCTGGTGGAGAACATGACTGCTCGTTTCTATGTCTAATATCAGTCAGAAGGAGCGAGAAAGGGAATGGCAAGGGCATATTTTTCCATATAAACCTATGATCTGGGTGTTACACACTTCATTCTGCTAACATCCCATTAGCCAGAACCTATTCATGTGGCCACCACTGCAAAAGAGACTAGAATATGTCTGTTGCTGGGTAGTTGTGTGCTGGTTTAAGAGTTCTATTGCTATGTGACAACACTGTAACCAAAATCATAAGTTATAATTACAATAAATTGTTATCTTTCTTTTTTAACTTACAATGCTTAGGGAATCCCCACATTTTCATTAGCAATGCATTTATAAACCATTTCTTACAGGGTGCAAAGTTGTAACCCTCCAATTAAGTGATAGTTTTCAAAATAGATTTGGGGATTGTGCTGGGAGTGCTCAGACCACCCTTGGTTTTGGTAATTCATTAGAATAACTCCCAGACTCGCAGCATGTAGTCATACTCATGGCTATGATTTATTACCATGAAAGGATGCAAAGCAGAAACAGCAAAGAGAAAAGGCATCTGGGGTAAAGCTTCCGATTCCTCTTCCAGTGGAGTCACAGGATGTGTTTAATTCCTCAAGCAACAAGTTGTGACAAATTGTGGAAAATGCTGCCAACCAGGGAAGCTCATTAGAGACTCAACACTCGGGGTTTTTATTGGGTGCTGATCATATAGGCACCCTTTGCATGGAACATACCCAAATTTCAGTCTCCTAAAAGGAATGTGAGAGTTTGCATAAATTACATTGTTTGTACGAACAGTTTAGGCACCAAGAGCCAAACATATCAGTTAATGGTGGGAACCCACCTGAATCCAAGTTCCCATATGCCCGCCAAGGGCCAACCTTTTATACAAGCGGCCTTTTTAAGTATAAGCAATCAGGACGACCATGTTAACTCTTTTCAGCTCAGGGATAATAAAACTTAACTAAACATTCTGGAGGTAACTTGCTATAAGCTTCTTATGTTGCTTAAAGAAACAATACACTTGCTTTTGTACTTTTGATATTACTGTTAATACTTCATTAATTATCATGGAGTGAATGATGCTAGTATAAATTTAGCCCATATATTCTACTACATCGATAAGAATTCACTGATCAAGTATTTCAGAACTTAAGCATTAAAAGTTTAAGTCTGGCCTTGGCTGGTGTGGCTCAGTTTGCTGAGTGTCTTCTTGTGCATGGAAAGGCCACTGGTTAGATTCCTGGTCAGGGCACAAACCCAGGTTGTGTGTTTGATTCCCAGGGTGCGTGTGGGAGGACAGCAGTCAGTGTTTCTTTCTCCCTCTTCCTTCATCTCTAAAATCAATAAAAACACATTAAAAAATAAGTAAAGATTTTTAAGTTTGAATAAGAAACTTATGTGTGCCATCATTTAAATGGAATGTTACTATTTCACGTGTCATTCTCCAAAGGGTGTGCTGACTTTGCCAGGCCTATATTTGATAGGGGGAATGCTCTAGCAGTTGACTTAACCACCATTTTATAGCACACAGACATACTAAGGATGATGGATTGCATAGCTTGATTAACCTGATCTTGATGTATGCACTTCTGAATTACAAGTGCTATAGGAGAAAGTAGCTATTAATCTTTGGCTAGTTATTATTTCAGCATATAAAGAACATTTGTTAAAAGAAAAGTACTTACATGCCTTATTATGTTTCATATTTCTCTACCAAGGGAAAGGGCAAAGGAATATTTGAGACGTGCTATTCAAGGACTGTTATTATCAAGAACACAACTGCAGGATGCAGGGAGATTTCAGATTCTAAGCCAGGATGAGTCAGGCAATAGGTTTGAGGAATTCAGACAGAAATGAGCATTCTAGCCCATAGGAGTTTGCAAAGGAATGTGGGGCCAATGGTAATCTCAGAGAATCAGACTCTGTTCACAGTCTCCTTCCAACGTATGCCCACCCCTTCCCACCATACATACAGTTTACTTAGTTTGAGCAATGAGGAAAGAGAGGTTTTCACGCGCTAAAAATGCCGCCCACTCAGGGGAGGGGGACTGTTTGGAAAAACCATTGCTTTCTGATATAGACATTTAACTATTCATCAGTCATATACTTGGTGCCTACTTTGTCCCAAGTGTACCCCAAGAGTCAAGATTATTGAATGAATGAAACGGATCATGCCCTTGAGAGAGAAGATTTTGAGGTAGTGTTGTTCAAACTATATGGTGAGTTCAAATCAGCGGGTGAGCTTGCTGGTGAATGGGGTGTAGGCGAAAGATTAACCACTTCACTTACGAATGATGGTTGGAGTCGGGTGGTGTGTATATTTGGGTTCATTATGCCACTGTATTTTTGTGTGTGAAAATTTCCATAATAAAAAATTTTTAAATCCTGGTAATTTACCAAGTTTTATTAAAAAATAAAAAAAACTATAGCATTTGTCCCTTACTTTGTGCTCTCCATTATGGATTTCAACATATTTCAGCTATTGACTAAGACAGGTGGGCCTCCTGATCAATATAGACATCAGCATCTTTTTTGGTGCCAATTTTGATGATAGGGATTACACTTGTACTTTGGCTTTTTTCCAGGAGGTCCTGATTCCTGCAGGAATAGTTAGTCATTAGGGGTAATAGCAGCTAGTACAAATCCTGGAGGACCAATGCTTCTGGCATTCAGTGCCTGCTTGTATCTTCCGTCACTCTGCTCAGTGTCTCATTTGCTTTACTTAGGTATGTGATAAGGTCATTTCTGGCTCACTGTTGTCCATGCTCATGAGTTCTCTCTCACAGGACTTATGAACTTGCTTGGTTCATCAAGATAGACATCTGGGAAAAATAGACCCAGAGACATGGAAGCATGCAAGAGACGGATCTTGGAAGGAAGGGGTGGGGGTGGCAGGAAGATATTACCCAAAGAACTTATATGCATACATGTATAGCCCATGGACACAGACAATAGTGCTGTGCAGGGCTGGGGGGTGGTTGGGAGGGAGATGTAAGGGGTTAATGGGGGACACAATGGGGGCCATCTATAATACGTTCAATAATAAAGATAAATTTTAAAAAAGATGGACATCTGAATTTCCTTCTGCTATATAAACTACATTTCTTTTCATAATTTTCTATAGTGTTCAGTCTTTCTGTTATCACAAGATAACCTTTCTAACATTTCACATTGCCTTTGCTTCTATTTCTTCTGCGTTCTCATTGGCTTCTTGTTCAATGAAAGCCATCATGTGCTTAATCTACCCCTGCATGTCCACAATGCTAAAGGCCAGATGAGGTGAAGTTAGCTGGGAGAATAATAGGCTCAAGCTGATGTTTGAAGGGACAGAAGGAAGAGGTGGCAAAGAGACACTCAGCAAAGGTCTTGGCTGCTTCCTTGATTTATGACCACAGATTCTGGTTTTGCTATTTCTTAGTGTGTTTTTTTTAAAGATGATTTATGTGATTCTTTCATGGCTTCTATACTTTTCTCAATTTCTGTTAGCTTATTTTGAAATATTAGATTTGGTGGTGTGTCTTTCTGAAGTGTTTTTCATCTTGGTTGTGGGGATTTTATTCTGACATCCATTCTTTTTTTTCCTATAATTTTGCATGACATCTAGCTACAATTCTTTCTTTTAAAAAATACTTTTATTGATTTCAGAGAGGAAGGGAGAGGGAGAAAGATATAGAAACATTAATGATGAAAGAGAATTATTGATTGGTTGCCTCCTGTATGCAAACACTGGGGATCGAGCTCACAACCCAGGCATATGCCCTGATCAGGAATTGAACTGTGACCTCCTGGTTCATAGGTCAATGCTCAGCCATGAGCCACATTAGCCAGGCAAAACTTCCCTTTTCAAAGATCCGTCTTTCACTGCCTTTAATTTTAATTAAAGCAATAGATAACTGAATAAGGGAGAATTAATTTAAAACAAATATCACAATGCTTAACTGAAAGAAGAGTTTGGTTGAAATCAAAGGTACATATTGAATTTAATGATACAAAAGAGATTAATAATTCTTTATAGTTATAGCCATAATTATAAAAATATCGTCTGGTCTAAATAACTTATTCCATACATATTAGAGCAAAGTGATGAGTAACTTTAGTAACTAACAAAGGCAATTCCACTGCTTCTTGGAGTATTTTTAACTCCTCAGTCACCATTTTTTGTTTCTTCCATCCTCCACCCACCCCTTTGCTTAAAATAAAATTTCTAGGCTACCCTTTTCAGTGTTTTCTCTTAAGTACTCTCACTACTGGGTAATCAATTACTTTGGCAAAGTTTTCTATGAAGCTATATATATTATTCATAAGTTTATGTGCATCCTCTGAAATTTTGATGAGAAGTGACTTAAAATTCCCTAGAGTTTATAAAAAATACTTTATATATTTCTTTGTGTCTTCTTCAGTTTCTTTTAATAATGTTTTAGTAGTTTTCTGTGTATAGGTCCTTCACACCCTTTGATCTTACCTAGGTATTTTATTCTTTTTGTTGCAATTTCAAGAAGAATTGTTATCATTTCTTTTTCTGAAATTTCATTGTTAGTATATAGGGTGCAGTGAATTTTTTTTTAAAGTACTGCAACTTTATTTTTTATTTTTTAAAAATATATTTTATTGATTTTTTTTATAGAGAGGAAGGGAGAGGAATAGAGAGTTAGAAACATCGATGAGAGAGAAACATCGATTAGCTGCCTCCTGCACACCTCCCACTGGGGATGTACCCGCAACCAAGGTACATGCCCTTGACCAGAATGGAACCTGGGACCCTTCAGTCCACAGACCAATGCTCCATCCACTGAGCCAAACCAGTTAGGGCGGGTGCAGTGGATTTTTGTACATTGATTTTTGTATCCTGAAACTTTGCTATATTTGTTGATTGTTTCTAATAGTTTTTGGTGCAGTCTTTAGGGTTTTCTATATAAAGAATCATGCCATCTGCCAAAAGTGCTAATTTTACTTCTTCCTTCCCAGTTTGGATGCCTTTTATTTATTTCTCTTGGTTAACGAAGATGTGGTACTTATATACAATGGAATACTAATCAACCATAAGAAAAGGTGAAATACTGCCATTTGGATCAACGTGGATGATCTTGAAAATCTCAAGCTAAGCAAAATCAGACAGAAAAAGTCAAGAACAATATAATTTCACTCAAATGTGGGATATAAAACTGAACAAATGAACAAACAAGACAAGGAAACAAAACTCATGGACACAGACAACATGATGTGGTTCCCAAAGGGAAAGAGAGATGGGGAGGAGGTAGTAGAAGGTAAAGAAGGTCAAATATATGGTGACAGAAGACTTGATAATGTAATATGCAGATGATATACCATAAAATTGTATACTTGTAACTTAGATGATTTTATTAACCAATGTTACTCCAATAAATTTAATTTAAAAATACTTTACACACTGTTCATTGGTTAGATAATGACTAAAATCAACATATAGTTCATTATTCTGTTCAATTTTTGTGATGTGTGGTAATATTTATCTTTATACATGTTTAACAGTTCCCCTGAGAGTGTAACAAAACCACCCATCTTATGACTATTTTCTCTCTCAGAGGGGTGTTAGGTTTTCTGTGTTACATCCTGATGGGGTTTCTTTGTGGAGGCCATAGACAGGTAATATTCCTTACATTTTCTGCAGGATCTCATCTCAAATGGAGAAGTCCTTTTCACGATCAGTCATCTGAGAAGTAGAGGGACTTATGCCCCTGAGAGGCTGGAGCAGGGACGTAAGGACAGACTCATGGCCCTGGCTTCTTTGCCCGAAGATAACTCAAGTTCTGTGGGAAGGGACTATTCTGGTGGGACAATGCTGAGAAAACAAAGGAGAGAATAAATATTGAAGATCGTGGCCTAGAGTTTCAAGTGAGGAAGGTACAGGAAAGGTGCCAAGTGATGATGAGTTCATCTGATTCAGTATGAGGCCCAGTCCTGGAAGTATACAGATCACTCCTTTCACCAGCCACCACATATTACAGAGGCTGGCAGCTGCTTAAAGGGGATTTTCTCTGAAGCATTTTTTTTAGAACAAGAGGCTATTTCATAAACCTTTTTTATTCTTCTCCATCTTTCCAAACTACCATCCCTTTTTTCTTTTCCCCAGATGATCTCATCTTCCATTTCACAGAGAAAACAGAAGTCATCTGATGGAACTCTCTCAAGTTCTTGACACCATATCTACCAAGTGACCTTCATCCACACTTATTTCCTTTTTGCCTTTTTGATGCTTTATTTTTTTATTTTTGCCTTTTGGATCCTTTTGAAGCAGGAAGAGATATCCTGCTTCCTGACTATAGATGATTCTTTCACCTGGTTTCTGGAGTAAGTGCCCTTCTGTCTTCTCAGGGAACCACTCATTTACTTCATAAATACTTACTGAGCACTTACTTTGTCATAGACACCATGCTCCGTTAATTGAATAACGCTTTTTTTTTTTTTTTTTGTAGATTCAACATCTCTCACTCTACAGGTTTCTTTCCAATAGTGTTCAACCATGACCACTGCTCTCAGTTAAAAAACAACTAAGTTAAACCAAACTGAAAAAAAAATTCCTCCTTCTACTTTACTCCTGTCTTCATCTACAAGCCTATCTTTCTTTTCTCCAAAGTCAAACCTCTCTAAAACATTGCTCGTACTTAGTATTTTTATATCTCTGTGTCTCATTCATTCTACAACCCACAGCACTCTAGCTGCTCCTATGGCTCTCACTAGAAGTGCTTTCACTGTGTATTTTAAAATATGAGCTGCTTCTTTTTTCACTAGATTTCCATGATACCACAATCTTCCTATGTCTCCTGTTCAACCTTCTCAGTCTTTATGCGAGTTACACTTTAGTCTATATTTCCCTTACATGTTATGTTCCTCAGGGTTTCCTAGGCAATCTTTCTTTCTCATTGCTGGCACGCTACGGTTGATGTCTTTTTAAAAAAATATATATTTTATTGATTTTTTACAGAGAGGAAGGGAGAGAGATAGAGAGTTAGAAACATTGATGAGGGAGAAACATTGATCAGCTGCCTTCTGCACACTCCCTGCTGGGGATGTGCTCGCAACTAAGGTACATGCCCTTGACCAGAATTGAACCTGGGACCCTTGAGTCCGCAAGCCAATGCTCTATCCATTGAGCCAAACTGGTTAGGGCTATGGTTGATGTCTTTAGCTTCTAAGACTGTAATTATCATCCTTATCATGAAAGAAAAATACTGGACATTGTGTTTAGATATGAAGTTGTTGGAATCACAAAGATTGTCTTGTTAAAATAAGAACGCCAAAATAAATGTGTTAATGAATCCTGATAATATATTTCATGCTAATTACATACCAGTGGAGTGACAGAACAAAGTTACTAGGTTTATAGTTAGTTTCTTAGTCATCACAATGCTGGGTACATATTACAAGGTAGATCTGTGGAGTCAAATCTTACCACAAACATCCTAACAGATATAATTTCATGCATTACTGGTGTAGCATATAAATGCATATCATAATAAACATGGAAAACAAACTTTGTAGTTTCTAGCACCTGAGTTCAAGTTACATTTCAAAGGAGATTTTGATGATGGCAAAGATAATCCTATCTAATAAAGAGGTAATATGCAAATTGACCATCACTCCAACACACAAGATGGCTTCCCCCATGTGGTCAAAGATGGCCGGCAGGGGAGGGCAGTTGTGGGAGATCAGGTGTGAAAGGGAGGGCAGTTGGGGAGGACCAGGCCAGCAGGGGAGGGCAGTTAGGGGCACCACTCTGGCAAGGGACGGAAGTTAAGGGTGACCGGGCCAGCAAGGGAAGGAAGTTAGGGGCAACCAGGCCTGCAGGGGAGGGTAGTTGGGAGCGACCAGGCCAGTAGGGGAGGGAAGTTAGGAGCAATTGGGCTAGCAGGGGAGTGGTTAGGGGGTGATCAGGCTGACAGGCAGAAGCAGTTAGGGACAATCATGCTGGCAGTCAGGCGAGCGGTTGGGAGCTAGCAGTCCTGGATTGTGAGAGGGACTAAGCAGGCAGTTGGACATCCCTCGAGGGGTCCCAGATAGGAAAGAGTGCAGGCTTGGCTGAGGGACACACACACCCATCCCGTGCATAAACTTCGTGCACCAGGCCTCTAGTCCTTTTATAATTAAAAGTGAAATCCTTAGTAAGTTTTCCAGTGATTCATAAGTACAGAAACTTTATACATATATTGAACATGGCCTTCACCCCATGTATATACATGCTATATATTCTTTGTGCATTTATGATATGTGGTTTCTAAATATTATTAAATCTTCTTTATGCCAAACCTGTGCTAGTTATTTTCCATTTGCTCATCTACATATGTTTTCTGTCCTTGTCTCTCTTGCCTTATGCCCTGAGACATTGTCCTCTGAGGACTGTATCACCTGTGCTATTTTGACTTATTCAATGGGAGGTATACCAGCAGGAAGTGTAACACAGAAGGACAGCAAGGCCCAGGAATTTCTTCTCTGCTCCCTGCTTGCTCAGTGCCAGATCTCTGGCAATGGCTGTATCTCTCCCCAACTACAAGTTCTGTAGAACAGTGCCTCCCCTGGGTTCAATGAACACTGCTTCTGACTCTTGACTTTTTAATCTTAGGAGTAATAATGATTTCCCACTGTTGCAAGTGTCTCAATGCCTTGATATTCTGTTATCCCATCAATTCTGCCCACACTTTTGTTAATACTCTTTTGAGCCCTACCTAGCTGGTGTGGCTCAGTTGGTTGGGCATTGTCCTGTGCACCAAAAGGTTTCAGGCTTGATCCCTGGTGGAGGACATGCAGGAGGCAGCCAATCTATGTTTCACTCTCACGTTGATGTGTTTCTCTCTCTAAAAATGAGGAAACTATTAAAAAATACTCCTTTCATTAAAGTCTTAATTTTAATTTATTTCTGTTCTACTCACCTCCCTCTTAGGAACCTGACTGATATGACAATGTAAAAGTAATTCAGGGCTTTGCATCCTCAAAAGCACTCATGTCAACAATTTTCTGCTTCTATTAAGGATTCTCATTGCATAACACTGTGAAGTGGAAGGTCACCAGTTTGGATTTGTCATTTTGTATTTTCCAACGTGCTAATGACACTCAAATTTTTATCTCTGATCCACATCTGTCAACTCCTCTGATTTCTCTTTTCTTATATCCTACAGATACTTAAAATGCCAAATATCCAATTCCAATTCATCTTCCCGAATGTCCTTTGAGCAACTTTCTCAGCCTGCTCCTGTCTGGCTAAAGTTAGGGGCCCAGAAACCTCTTTCCAATCTGAATAGTCACGGCCCCCGTTGTCTAGGCTGGCAGTACTTTTGTTAGTACTATTTCCTTAAGAACTTTGGGGGGTTTCTATAAATTAAAGTTCACTCCATGCTCTAGAAGCCAACCCACAAATGTTTTCAAGATAGGCTTCTTTTGAAAACAAACAAACAAACAAACAAACAAAAAACAAAACAAAAAAACCTGACTGTTACTTTGGGGTCAGGTTTCTGTGGGATTACATCTTTAAGCTTCCAGTAAACCAATTTTGTTCAGCTGAGAAACCACCAATTTAATTCCCTTAGAATTCTTAAAAATTTGTTTTATAGCCCTAACTTGATTTGACCTTTATTCTTAGGTCATGTCTTAACTTTGGACTCTTTTATTTGCTTGAGAAACTGTAAAAAGACATAATTTACATTCCAGGTTGACAAATGCTAGCCCCTCTATAATTTCTCTGAGTTCTGCTTACAAATTGACCAGTTCTTTTCTAAATCCATTTCTTTCTTGAAGGTCCTTATAGTTCAGCAACTTTCTGCTAGAAAAACTCCAAGAAGATGGCAATACCTGGGACATAGCAGGTATTCAATATATATCCTATATAATAAAGAGCTAATATGCTAATTAGGCTGGGACAGACTGACCTTCCTGAACAACCAGTGGGTGAGGGGTGGGGCAGTGAGGCAGCTGGAGCCACAAGGCAGCCAGGGCCGCGAGGGCTGAGCCTCTTTCATGAATTTTGTGCACCGGGCCTCTAGTCACTTAGTAAGTAAATAAAGTGATTCTCAGTTTTCTGCTTGGAAATCTCCTCGCTCAAATCCAAAAGTCCAGCAAGTAAGTGGGTAGACTATTTTTCAAGTTTCTGCAGGTGATACTTTCACCTTCACATAACATGGGTCACTATTTTTTTAGTTTCTATAGCGATTTCCTCACCATTTTCTCAGTCTTCTACTGGAAAATTGTTTTCTTGCTATTTTTTCAGCCTCCAGTAACATTTTTCCCCCTATCTGTCACATGGCCCTGGTTCAGTGTCACATATTTTAGATTGATGTTATGCACTTTCCAGTTCTATATACCACACAATATTGTAGTTGCGTTCACTTGTCTGCACCCCTCACTGGACAAGCTCTCTGAGGATGGCAAGTCTGTTTACAGTGCCTGGAACACAGCAGGTATTCAATATACATTACTTAATGAGCAAATAAAGTAATTCTTAATGCCTAAAGATGTTTTGAAGGTATCATTGTTGTTTTATCAAATCTCTATTACCTTAGTAACTATTACTCTAATTCAGCTAGTTTCTTCTTAACTATTCTCTTTAGTATAGTACCTATTTGTGTACACTATATACGCAGTGGCCCTTTTTTGCTTCAAAATTTTCCCACTCTGCTGTCTTTAAGGGGGACAGCATCATCCCTGAAAGCAAAAAACAACACAACTTTCCCATCTCCAAAGTGTGACCCTAAAAAAGGCTCCTAATGTCTGTATGTCTCAGTTTTCTCATCTATAAAACAAGGATAATAGTGGTACCTGTCTCATATGATCGTTATGATGATCCTGGTGCAAAGTAAGTACTCAATAAATGGTAACCATTATGATTTCATTTTTAGATCTATTTATCTAATAAACTTGCAGTAATGGCTGCTTCCAGGAAGAAAATGAGTAGTTGGGGAAAGGAGTGGGAAAGAGACTTACATTTTGCTATATTTACATTTTTTTAAAAACTTTGAGTTTTGTACCATATACATATATTAACTATTCAAAAACATTTATTGTTCACTAAAATACTACATGTATATATTTTATTTTAATATATAGTATATTAGTAGCTTAAATGATTCATTTTAAAATCAGCAAAAAAAACAACCTTGGAATAATTCATTCATGACAAACTTAATATTGATTCATCTTAAAATGTTTTACAGCCCATTGGAAATAGTTGTATTGCACCATAAATACTACTTTCAGTTGTAGGGATTTTCATTAGGTTCAAGAGAGAATAGTCAATAATATCAGTATAAATCCACATAATTCTGAAGAACATAAATGTAAAATTACACTCAATGATAAAGGAGTAGGTGATGGGGGAAGTGTTTAATTTCTCTACACTAATATCCTCATTCAAATGTACACAATTTCATAACTTGTGGTTTATGTCATATCTGGTTTTCTAGTAGTTACCCCTTATTTATTCCCTCTTTCTTTGTCACCATTTCCCAAGTTTCTTTAGTAGCTAAAGTAAGAGAAACTTACTCAGAGCGTATATTCTAAACCTTTTGCCTTTGCCAGGTCCTTGTCCTTAGCTTTTGAAACCTGAAAGCTAAGAATGGACTCTTTGTTATCTGTGTTCTGCTGTGTCATCCTTTCCCTGAAGCAGTGAGGATGCAGTGTCCAGGCTGCCTGGGATAGGGAAGGTCACAGGGAACGAGGAACAATAGGGGAGACCCTATTTTATAATGAACTGGTGTATATATTTTTATGTTTTCCTGAAATCAGCTAATTAAATAATTTGATATATCACCTCTGGCCTTAAAACCCTCTTTTAATCTTTAGTTTTTTAAATTCTAATTTGCTATTTATTCAATTCCATTCAGTCAATATTAAGGACCTATTAAGTGTGAGCTACTGTGCTTTCTGCTAGAGAAAATATGAGACAAAATAAATAATCCCTTTATTCAAGTTGCTTTCTTTGTGGTGAAGAACACAGGCAAATCACCCAATAATTAATTGTAAAGAATGTGATAAGAGTTGTAATTGTGGAATTTATTTAAAGAGGGCAAAGAAGAGAAGAACACTAACTCTGACTGAGGAAGTAAGAAATATCTTCACCCAAAGAGATGCCTTTTGAGTTGGGTCTTGAACGATGGGTTAAGTATTCAATTCATGAAGGGTGGGAAGTTCAAGTTGTGGGGCTGTAAAGAACAAGAGCAATCAGGGAGAAGCCTATGAAGCCCCACAGAGATAACAAAGAAATTTGGGAATGGAGAGGTTGTCTGGATGAGGGAGCAGCAAATGTAAAACTAGAAAGATTTGTGCTTTGAGCTTTAAGAAATATATCTTTATCTAAATAATTTTAAGCAGGTAAGAAAAGTAAATGTTGAGGGTCACAGAATGGAAGAGAGAGAGGCGGGGGA
>PVJC01045040.1:0-13862 GCA_004026665.1 Murina feae | reverse complement strand
TCCTGTCCTTGTTGCTGTAATTTGACAGTCTGTTTGATGCTGCTCTGCCTCTGTATCCATTTTTGTTCACCAGTTTATAATGGTTATTATTATCCATAGATGAGTGAGGACATGTGGTATTTTTCTTTCATTGACTGGCTTATTTCACTTAGCATTATGTTCTCCAGCTCCATCCATACGCCTGCAAATGCTAAGAACTTCCTTTTTACAGCAGCATAGCATTCCATTGTGTAGATGTACCACAGTTTTCTAATCCATTCATCTGCTGATGGGCACCAAATTTTAGCTATGGTAAATTGTGCTGCTATGAACATAGGGATGCATATGTCCTTTCTGTTTGGTGTTTCTGGTTTCTTAGGATATATTCCCAGAAGCGGGGTCACAGGGTCAAAAGGGAGATCCATGTTTAATTTTTTGAGGAAACTCCATACTGTTCTCCACAGTGGCTGCACCAGTCTGCATTCCCACCAGCAGTGCATGAGTGTTCCTTTTTCTCCACATCCTCTCCAGCACTTGTCGTTTGTTGATTTGTTGATGATAGCCATTCTGACAGGTGTGAGAAAAAGCTTCTGCACAGCAAAAGAAACCATTAGCAAAACAACAAGAAAACCCACTACATGGGAGAACATATTTGCCAATGTTAGCACTGATAAAGGTTTAATCTCCAACATTTATAGGGAACTCATACAAGTTAACAAAAAGAAGACAAGCAATCCAATCAAAAAATGGGCAAAGGACCTAAATAGA
The DNA here is from genome assembly GCA_004026665.1 of Murina feae. Taxonomy (NCBI): domain Eukaryota; kingdom Metazoa; phylum Chordata; class Mammalia; order Chiroptera; family Vespertilionidae; genus Murina; species Murina feae. The sequence continues at coordinate 13,115 of PVJC01045040.1, read as the reverse complement.
CACTTTTCAAAAGAGGATATTCAGAAAGCCAAGAGACATATGAAAACATGCTCAAAGTCACTAATCATCCGAGAGATGCAAATCAAAACAACAATGTAACTATGTTTTAATTATTTGCAATGTTTCTTTTCGTGCACTGATTCAACTGCCTTGTTTCCTCTAGTTCACTCATTTTTACTTTTGTGTTCCATTGTGTAAATATTCCACACATTTACTCATTCAGTACTCATGCTATTTGGATTATTTTCAGTTATTCTCTGTGACATTGGACATTCAGACACACATTTCCTGGCTCTCAAATGCAAAGGTTTCTCCGGATGTATACTTGGGAGTGGAATTGTAGCCTAAGAAAAATGCTAGATTGTTTTCAAAAGTGATTGATCCCAGTTATGTTCCTGCCAGCGGGGTGTGTAAGAGTTCCCATAGGGCACAGACCTGTCAACATGCATCCTCTTCAAATGCCCCTGCCCCCCAGGTTTAAACCTCCTTTGTTGACTTAAAAGTATTCCTGAAATGCTTTAATTATTGTAAGCTAGTGAGTATAAAATGATTCTTCTTGTGGTTTTAATGTTTACTTCACTGCTTACTTGTTTCTCTTCTAAGAAACACCTGTTCATGTCTTTTGCCCATTAAAAAAAAAAAAGTCTCTTTTTCTTTTCCTTAAACATTTATAATTCTGTTTCAAATTCCTTTTCATTTATATGTATTGCATATGTCTTCCAATTTGAAGCTTGTACCTTTCCTCTTTTGATAGTATTTTTTAAATCAATTCTCAATTTTAATAAAACATTAATCATGTTTTCTTTTAAGGTTGTTATGTTTTGTTTCGGTGACTCATTTATGAAAACCTTCTCTACCCTGAACTCAAAATGGGTTCTCAGGTTCTACTTCACACCTGCTAGGTCAGAAACTGTGGGGTGGAGCCCAGAAAAACGTGCTTTCACAGGCCTTCCAGGTGACTCAGATAAAGTTTTAGCTTTGATATTTAGGTACTTAATTCATCTGGAATTAGCTTAGTGTATGATGTGATGTTGTGATCCATCATTTTTTTCCCATATGGGTAAGCTGTTTCCCCAGCACCATTTATTGAATTGTCCTTGTCCTTGCTACTTACCTGCAATGCCAGATTTATCTTATATCTTTTCCTCTGCACAGTATAGAACTGAAGAGTATAGAAGAATTGAGGTGTATAGAAATATACAGATTTAAGAAGTACAGAATAGAAAGAGATACAAATCTTCATTTATTCTTATTTTGAAGAGAAAGATTCAATAGTTTACTACTGAGTAGAGGTGCTTCACATTTCTTCCCATTACAGTTTGGGAAATGGTTTTGTTTTTCTTTCTGAATCATAAATGAATGTAGAATCTTACTGAGTGCTTTTCTGTGTCTGTTGAGATGAATATATAGTTTTTTTTCTTTAATCTATGAATGTAGTTAGTTACACCTATCAACTTCCTAATGTTAAACTTGGGTGAATTAAATACATTTTAATTGTCTTAAGGTTCTCTTTTCCTCTCTGAAATATCCAGATCCTTATCTTATGCTGTTTTATTTGTGTGCTAACAAGGCTTCTCAGAATGTCACTTCACAACTCCTTGGCTGTGTTCAGCAGGCTGACATAGGCCCCTGGCTTCTTGCTCAGATCCAGAGAGCAGGCAGTGTTTAGCAACTCAGGACTTGGAATCAGGGTGACTTCGGTTTGAATCGGGTTCATCTATTTGTATATTTGTAGTTGGTGACATTGGACAAGTTACTAACCTTTTGTGGACTTACTTTGCTTATCTAGAAAGGAAGTCTGTGGTATATTCTTCACAACATCATAAGAATAAAAGCCAAATAATACATGGAAAGGCTCAGTGTTGGGCTCAGATAATGGAATGATGCAGTCAGCTGTTGTTATGAGAAATGCAAATCTTTGGTAGGCTCCTTTATGACCTGAGGATGGCATTTTTCATTTCCACTCTAGACCATAGGCACCTTCACGGTTGAGAACATGGCTTTTATGTCAGTGAAATTTTATTCATGAATCCAGTAATTTATTCAACAGAGTCAACTGCCCATTATGGGTTGGATACCTTGTTAGGCTGTGGGTGACACATTGCTTCACAAAACAAGCATGGGTCCAAAGAGATGAATCTTATGGGGAAGACAGGTCACTGAGTATGTGGTAGACTCTGAGTATATGGAGTGTTCTGGGGGAGATCTCGTATGGTAGAGGGGATACAGGAAATCAGACCAGGATTTGAAGCTGTGAGCTTGGCGGAGAAGGGGAAAGAGTCTTGGAGGTGGATTGAACAGTATGTGGGTAAAGTTCGCTTTATTTGAGGAACAGGGAGGTCAGGCTGCCTGGAGGAGAGTATAGAAGATGAATTGGAGGCTGGACAGGAGTAAATACAGAAAAACTAGCTTGGGGGCATCTACTAGTTCAAAGGCTCAGATGAGAAACGATAGTGCCTTGGAGAGTAATAGCAACAGTGAGAAAAGTGATAGTTTCTAAAGATATTTAGTAGGTGGAATTAATGGGTTTGGAAAATCAATGGATAAGAGAGAGAATTACTGGCAGGCTTGAGCAAATGGGTCGTGAGAAAAGAAACATTAAAGGTGGAGGAGAGGTTTGAATGTCAGATGCTGCTGGGAAGTCACAAAAAATACGGTCTGAAAACTGACTCTTGCACATCAATGATAACTCTAGAGGAGAATCAAGAACATTCTGAACCATCAGAGGAGGCTGTCTGAACCCCTTCTAATGTATTTAGGCATTTGGGGCATTATGTGGACAAAATAATATGCAAACCAGCCTATCAGATGCATTTTTTTATTCCTCTTCACTCATGATCACTGCCTAAACACTGATCCTAAATGTGTTTTAGGGCCTCAGACCCCCTTTTCCATTCTGCTGGCACTCCATTAGTCCTTTGATCTCAAACTGGAAAGATGAACAGTGATGTTAGTGTTTTCTCCCATTCTCCTTTCTTCTCACACTTTTGTTAGGGTGGTAGATCCTAAATAAGTACTTGAAAAGAAAAAAGTCCCTTTAAACTCGTCTAAGTTACCTTTATTTTCTTGAGGAGAAGAGAATACTTAATAAACAGGGGGTGCGCGTCAACAAAATAAAACTGAAGGTGATAAGATTTCAGTTTACATAGGAACTTGCTGGCTTCTTGGCAGAGAAGTATTCCATTAAGGATTGAATTATCAAGGAAATGAAGGCAACTTTTCTGTAGGACACATTTCTTTCTCATAAAACAAAGTTATCGACCTCTTTCCACATAGTTTTTTTGGTTGACCTGACTAAATGTGTCCTCTTGTACACAACAACAAACAAGTAAGTACCAGAATGTTCATGTAGCCTTGTTAATGAAATGAGAGCAAAAAAACTGGAAACAGGAACACCCATAAAGAACCGAACAATTATGTTACATCCTCAGAATAGAATATTAGCCTTAGTAAAGAATAAACTAGATAATCATGTGTTGCTATGAAAAGATATCCAAAAACACAAGATGTAAAACAAGTATGCATGCACACGCGCGCACACGGTTGTTTATATAGGCACAGAAATTTTCTGGAAGGATGCTTTAGAGCAGTGGCTCGCAACCTTCTGGCCCTTTAAATACAGTTCCTCACGTTGTGGTGACCCCCAACCATAAAATTATTTTCATTGCTACTTCATAACTGTAATGGTGCTACTGCTATGAATCGTAATGCAAATATCTGATATGCAGGATGGTTTTAGGCGACCCCTGTGAAAGGGTCGTTCAACCGCCAAAGGGGTCATCAACAGGTTGAGAACCGCTGCTTTAGAGGATGATAGTAGATGTTACCTTGGATTAATGGAACTGGAGTGGGAAAGCTTACGTTTCATTTTATGTCCTTAGTTCTACACGAAATATTTTCTCACTTTGCACATATTGCTTATACATAATTATTTTAAATTTCTATAGTTAAAACTTAAAATTAAATGATAACCATTGCACTTTTTGATGTTTAGCTTCTCCTAGGTTTTTTCGTCTTTCTGCTTCCTTGGGCTCCACTTTCTCTCCGAGCATTTCTCATGCCCGTACATGTTTATTCCGGACTTCTCATCTTTGGAACAGTGATTGCAACAGCTCTCATGGGACTGACTGAGAAACTGATATTTGGCCTGTAAGTGACATAGTTTCCCTAATTGCATACTTAAGCTATAAATGGAAAATACTTATTCATTGGGAAAAGGTAATCAAATATAATGAAATTTTAAAAATATTAAAACATTAAAAATGTTAAATGTTTATTCTTAAAACATTTATTATATAATACAATATAACATTGTATATAAATATGAGTTATTGTATTATACAATATAATACTACTAAATGCTTGAAGAAGGACCAAAACTCCAGTAAGTTGTACTACTCTTAAAACAACTATTGAAATTATGCATGCCCTTACAATATTTTTTATGGGAATGTTTTTATTGATTGCAATTATGGTGTATGTACATCTTGCATCATCCTTTTTTCATTTTATAAGGTGCTCCAGAAGCTATATTATGTTTATACTAATGGTTTTTTACCATTAGTATAAGCCATTTATACTATTGGTTTTTTAACAATATCATAGTGAATTATAGCATAAAGTTCACCTTGCTATCAAGCCTTAAGGGAATTGACAATGGAGCTGAACCAGTGTGCATTTTCAGCAGATAAATTCAAAACTGTTTGGCATGTTGCTGTCTCACTGTTTGTAATTGGACTGACTCTCGCCCTCTCTTATTTTTTTGGTAGGGGCATTTCTGGCTATAGTTCATTACCACCACAAGCTGTTTTTGCAAATACCCTGGGCCTTCTGATTCTGGTGTTTGGGGGCCTCGTTTTTTGGATAGTCACCAGACCACAATGGAAACGTCCAAAAGAACCAGCTTCTATCCGACTTCAGCCAAATGGAGGTACTCTAGAGGGAATGGAAGGCTCCATGGCAATAAACTTCGGCAACACGGACAAATCAGATTCAGAGTTAAACAATGAAGCAGCAGCCAGGAAAAGAAACATTGCCCCTGACGAGAGTGGTCAGAGGTCCACCATGTAAGATGTTGTAGAGGTGTAACCATGTAGCTTCGCTTTTAAAAACTAGCCCTATATTTTCGCATCTCTTTTTTAGCCATAAGATGATTGAGCTCCATAGAGTTTGTATTGCTTTAATCATAAAGTAGGATTTCTTAAAAGAGTTGGTACTGATCGAGGCCTATGAACTTACCTGCGTTGGCAAGGAGAAGGTCAATGTAAATGACAGCAGCTATAAACTGTAGTTCTGTTACCTCTTGTTGAGGACCAAAGCATCCTGTGCCTTGCAGAGCACAGATGCTCACACTGCATCTGTTGGTTGGTAAATCTGATAACATGGCAGCCCTGGAAGTTCTTCCAAAACTCAATTTAGTCCCAAAGCTTCCCTGGGGATTTGGCATATTTTATGATCCAGATTCCAAACCCAATTAAATCAAGAATATGCCTGAATTCTTAGGCAGCACAAACTGCTCTACAACCCTCACGGAGCCCTTTTTCTTCAGTTTCTGTTTTTATTTTATTTTTTTTAAGTAGTTGCATGGCACTTACTGTGTGCCAGACGCTATTCTAAGCACTTTATAGATATTAGCTCATTTGATCTCCAGACAAACCTTATGAGGTAGGGACTATGATTATCTTCATTTTATAGATGAAAGATCTGAAGCTTACACTGGTTAGTAACTTGCCCCAAGATCCTAAGTGGTGGAACCAAGATTCAAAACCTGCCAGTCTGGCTCCTCAGTCCATGAGTCTCGCCACTTCACTATGCCATTTTTTCTGTTTATTCTAATCTGCACCTACTTGGACCCTCCCCTGAGTAAACTTCTGTTGCTGGAGTGTAGTGCCATGGTTACTGGTTACCTTCTGGCTCTTTTTCCAAAATCCCTCAGGTAACCAAGGAAAAGGGCCTGGAAATAGGTCCTGGGTGCCCTTCCACTGCCAACAAGCCATGGCTTACCTCGATGCCTCTTTGTTCTTAAAATTGTGCCTTGATGACAAAGGAAGTGTGGGCAAGAACATCTGTAGCTTTCAAGATAATCAATTGAGATTTTTGTTCTTTACGATCTCAGCTGCTGGGCAGTTTTCAGTTTGAAGATGGAAGAGAGAGATTTGCCTCAGGTCTGCCCTTCCTCAGGGCAGCAACTGGGGTCCTTGCAGATTTGCGTGGACTTTTAGAGGATAGCTTGAGCTTTGTGTTCTCAGTCGTGAATTGCGACTCAGAGCTGACAACTTTCATGCATGGAGACCTCTCTGCGCTGACTTAAGTTAAAAGCTAGCCCAGGTTTATGCTGAAGTGATGGTTTTCATTTGGGGGTCGATTTTCGGTTTCCCTGCGATGTAAAACTGGAGCACTTTAAGACGGGAAAAAAACCTTACTGTTTTATAGCAAATATACTTGACTTTTTTAGTGCTTAGTGTATTTTATCTTAGGATAACTGGTAATTACTTCTATAGATTGAATATTGAATACACTCCACCACATCCCTTAAGCTTCATGGATAACCATTCAAAATCCCCTCTCTGAAACACTGTTTTCTTATGTAATTCTATTTCCAAAATTGGTAATAGTGTCAATTTAACATCGGTACAGCATGCTACAATTTTGGTGCTAAGTAGGAGTAATTCCATTGTCACACACAGACATTTGACAAATGGGTATTTCATTACATGGAGGGGTCCAGAATTCCCGGAGTTTGGGAGGGGAAGGGTCATGAGAGCCTCAAAAGTTGGAACTGCCATTCCATTTCATATAGGCCAAGAAAGAGGGAATTAGTGAAAACTTAATTATGGATTTGGTACCAGAACATTCTGCTCCATTGCAAACTATTTGAGCACCCCTCATCTCAGCCCTTTCTTTTGTCTTTCTTTCAGGCTAATGTGAGGGCAATCTTACAGATAATATAGGAGCTTCCTTCCTTTCTTTCCCAGCCATTATGAAAACAATGCATGGCAAAATATACCTAGAAAAACTTTCTCTTTGAGACTTTTTTTAATGGGCTTCCTATTCTAAAGATAATTGCACCTTTATCTTTCAAAAGCTAATATTTTCTACCTAAAGCATCCCCCCCCCCACAAAAATATCTCATTAAAAAGCCCATAAGAAAGAATAGGGGAGAAGAAAGCCTTAGGAATCAATTCCAAAACAGTGACTGAGATCCCACAAATAATTATAGCTTATGTCATCTGCAGAGATCATCTGGCTTCGTTTACCCCACAATCTAATTTCAGGGGGGGGAGTTTTATTTCAACACTCATCTAAATCCACGCTAATGTCTTTTCTCTCGAAGGGTTTGTTGAGAAGCTCAAATGAATATATGTTTTGATTTAGTGTTATCAAGTGCACAGCTTCCTATGCTCCTTGTGTCAAACTGAGTCCATCTTCCAAGGGACATTCTTCTCTCTGTGTGGTTTCATTTGAGCTGTGATGATGAGAAACAGCATTGCAGGCCTTACAATCAAATGACAAAGGAGGCAATTGCACCTTTTAAATATATTTTATTGATTTTTATAGAGAGGAGGTGAGGTATAGAAAGCTAGAAACATCGATGAGAGAGAAACATCAATCACCTGCCTCCGGCACACCCACACTGGGGATGTGCCCCCAACCAAGGTACATGCCCTTGACCGGAATCAAACCCGGGACCCTTGAGTCTGCAGGCCGACGCTCTATCCGCTGAGCCAAACCGGTCAGGGCCAATTGCACTTTTTAAGGGATACTGACAAGTGGTTTATGTTTTCTAAAGGACAAAGTAGAGGGTGTCTTGTTTTTAATTAGGCTGAGTTGGAAATTCCACTGCAATACTGGTTGACGACAGCTTCCAAATCTAAAAGCTCAAAGATGAAGTAGAGCTTTCTGTTAGTTTTATTGCAACGTGATAGAATTTTTCTCTTGCCATGTCCTTTTTTCAGATTTGTAACAGAAAACTGTAACTGCTATGTCTTAGAGCTACACATAGGAAAGTAGAGAAGAAAGAAAACTATTACTCTTTATTCCTGAGGCACCTGGAAAAATATTTCTGTGTGTGAATTTGTCTTTCTATCTCAGCACATTTATGGGAAAATATTAAATAGCCTGAGTACTTTAAAATTTTGTAGAAAAAAATGCACTTATTTTTTTCTTGACTTGGTTTTATATGGTAATAAAAGTTATTTTGGAATTTATTTGTCCATGCTATCAATTCGTTTAGGCTAGTACCTGTAGGTATGGTTCTAAGTTTCTTTCCCATGGAGAATGTTGTAAAGTTTCTTTATTGGAAACGCTGTCAGATTTCTCACGGAGGTGTACCCTGAGAGCCATACCTGTCGCATTCCTAGAAGGATTAGAAGACTTGGGAACCTGGCGTGGTCTTCTCCACACGGGATCGTAACTGGAGCCATGCTCTGTGGTGTGAAAGGCAGCCTTCAATGTAGGCAACCCCAGCAGGCACAGTTCCAGTTGGAAAAGCTCGGAAGAATAACCTATTTAAAGTGCTGGTTATTACAAAACTCTGTGTTACTTGTTCCTTGTCCTCAAGAAAACACATAATTAATAATGAACACATTGCTGAGGTTTCCATTTTCCAAATAAGAAAGATCACTCACATCTAACTGGTGCCAATACTCATCCGATCTTAGTTTCACCTCTCATTTAGTCTCTTTTCACCTACTTTTTGTCTCCTGGGAAATGTTAATGGTATTTTATGTAATAGCACCATAATATATGTCCTATTATTCCTTAGAGCTAAAGTATTGTGGGTGAATTGAGTTCTAATGTTACACTAGAGGCCTGATGCATGAAATTCGTGCAAGAGTAAGCCTTTGCAGACCCAGTGGCTGCCTTGATCCCTCCCTCGCAGCCATGGTGGCTTCCTCGATCCCTTGGCTGCAGTCCCGGCTTCACCTGGAAGGTCATCCAGAAGGATATCCAGTCTAATTAGCATATTACACTTTTATTAATTACTAGGGGCCAGGTACACAAAAATTTGTGCACCCGGGAGGTCCCTCAGCCCAACCTGTGCCCTCTCGCAGTCTGAGACCCCTCTGGGGATGTCCACCTGCTGGCATGCCTAGTCAGCCTGGGTGAGGGGCTGATGGCTGTTTTCAGGCTGCCCACATCCCCTTCAGGTTTTGGGTCCCTACTGGGGTACCTGGCCAGCCTGGGTGTGGGCTTGAGGGCCATTTTTAGGCTTTCAGGCTGTCCACAGTCCCTTCAGGTTTTGGGTCCCTACTGGGGTACCTGGCCAGCCTGAGTGAGGAGCTGATGGCTGTTTTCAGGTTGGCCAAGCCTCCCTGTGGGGACCTTCACCCCATTGGGGTGTGGCCAGCATGGGTGATGGACTGAGGGCTGTTTTCAGGCTTTCAGGCTGCCCACAGCTCCCATTGACCCAATGTCCCAGCAAGGCTGGCTGGAAGCAGGTTTCTGAGGTTTATTTATCTTCTATAATTGATAAACTGTTCCTTTAAGCCAAGGCCTAGACAGGTAATGAAGCCTTCTGTCTGCTTCAGCTGGTAGCTTCTAAAATTGAAAGAATGTTGCCTTAGTAGTCACAACTAGGACTGCTGTTTCCTTCAATCCCAGGCTTCTATAATTGAAACAATGTTGCAAATATGTTGTTGCCTGGAGCACAGAGCCCAGCCGGCTGGCAAACAGTTTTACTGCTGCTGCAATGGAAGCTGCCTGTTTACTCTAGTGGCTCTGTGACTGCCGACCTCCAGCTTGACTGGGTTAATTTGCATACAGTCGCTCTGATTGGCTGGTGGGCGTGGCTTAGGCATCCCAAAGAAACGGTCAATTTCAATATTATGCTTTTATTAGATTAGACAGATCCTATTTTGTCACTGATTTATATATTTAACCACAGGGACGTGTATTTCATTTCAGATTGACCTTAACTGGAAAGTACTTTGGACACTTTATAAATATCTGGCTCAAGTACATTACCATGTAATTTTACATGTATTAGCTCATTTAACTCTATTTTCAGTTGTTCCAGTGCCCACTATGCCCTCACCCCTCTGAGGCAGCTGTGTTTTACTGACTCCATGTTACCTACATCTCAGCCACAATTGACTGAACAAGGTGGGAGAGAACACGTCACCTGTATACAGCCGCACCATAGCTGGGGAGGTGGCCTGGCATGAAAAGAAGATGTCCTTGGATTTCATTTCAGACTGAGGAATAAGGATTTCAGAGGAATTTGGTTCTCTCTTCTAGGAACTTGGACTGGGAAATACTTCAAGAATGAGGTAGTGAGAGCAGAAGCTAAATGAATGCCTAGTGACAGGAGCCATGAATCTAGACCAGGGATCAGAAAACTGTCTCTAAAAAGACATATTGGGACCTAGCTGGTTTGGCTCAGTGGATAGAGCGTTGGACTGCAGACTGAAGGGTCCCAGATTCAATTCCCATCAAGGGCACATGGTGCCTGGATTGTGGGCTCAATCCCCAGGAGGTGGCATGCAGGAGGCAGACAATCTATGATTCTCTCTGATCATTGATGTTTTTATCTCTCTCTCCCTCTACCTTCCTCTCTGAAATCAATAAAAACATACTTTAAAAAAAATAAATAAAAATAAAAAGCCATATTGGTTTTGTGAACCATACTGTTTCTGTTGCAACCACTCAACACTGCCTTTGTAGCTAAAAGAGGCCACAGATAATAGTGAATGCATGAGTCTGACTGTGTCCCAATAAAGCTGTATTTATAAAAGCGGGGGCAGGCCACTTTTGGCTCATAGGCCCACGTTTGCCGATGCCTCGACTTCACTCTGAGGTTGGACCATGATGCTTCATGGCAGGCTGAAAGGATGAGAAATCAAGAACTAGGGGGTAAAGAGGAAATACTGATGGTAGAGAGGAACAACTACCGTAGTCATGAATGGTAGGAAGCACGCATGAACAGTGTAGCGGGGGAGTGACGACTCAGATCCTGCTGAGGATTCCTCAGAACTGCTTTGGTTCCAGTTCGAGTTCCCTGAGACCTGCTCTCTGGGAATCATGAAAGACCTCTGTCTCTTTTTAGCCCAAAATAAGATTCTGTGAGTTAAATAACACCACCTTACAGACAAGGGAACTTAGTTATGACAGGTTAAGTGTTGGCCCACGTTCGCCAGCTGGAAAAATCGCAGTCAAAATAGATGCCTAGATCTTCTGACTCTCAAGTACAGGACACGTTCCACCTCAAATCAACACTTCAGTGCACTTTGAAGTTTGCTACCTAACAAAGCTCTAATCTAAAAAGCAAGACTTGCTTTTGTAAGATAACCAACAATGCATTCATTGGTAAATTTTAAATATCTTTAATAAGGCAAATAACTTGTGTTTTAAATGGAAAATTTGGCACCCAGTGTCCTCTCTGATGATCTCCAAAGATGACCCCCATCAGTTCCCCTTCTCCCCAGGCTGCTCCTCATACCAGGAGGTGAAGTCTGATTCCTCTTTGCTTGAATCTGGGCTGGCCTGTTGGCTTCTTTTAACCAGTGGAATGTAGAAGTGACATTTTGAGAATCTTTCCACGCCTTCAGAGAATTTACAGCTGTTTCCTCCTCTTGGAGTCTGGCCATTATGCTGTTGCAGAAGTCTAGCAAAACCACCTGAAGAGAGACAATGAGAACTAATAAATGGCCGTTCTCTTAAGCCACTGTGTTTTGAAGTGGTTCGTTATGCAGCCATCGATGTGGTACATCATTCTTGTTTAAAAAATTAAAATGGGTGTAGACTGAATCTAAATAGGAAATGTTTTCCAGAGCATTTGTAATGTAAGCAGGGCTGATTACATTTTCTTTAGGGTTTTTAAAAATGTTGCTTTGTGGAAAAAGGAGTTTGGAAAACACAGAGTTAAAGTTAAATAGGTCTCTCTAATGTAGGACTCTGCATACAGGTTCCCCAATATCTTTTTATACACATTTTCAAACATACAGAAAAGTTGGAAGAATTACAGAGTGAACATGCACACACATACCACCTGGAGTCAGTAATTAATAATTTGGTATATTTGCTTTATCACTTTTCTATCTATCCATGTCTTTATTCATCAAATATTCTTAAATTTTTGATACATTTCAATATGTTACAACCCAGGAAATTAGTATGGGTGAACATTTCTGTTTTGTTAAGACGTCGAAGAATTAAAGATGAAGCTGAAATGGAAAGTCATCCAGGCTTTATTAGGAGCAAACGGACGGCTCACCACTCCCCGGGAAGGGAAGGGAAGGAGAGAAGTGAGGCCGCCTGGGGTTGGGGCATTCGCGAGACCAGTGGCCCTCCTTGCAGCAGGCGCCAGGTGGCGCCCGACCCTTGGCTTTGGTCTGAAAGCTTTTGTTACCCGTTGTCGGCCTCAGGGCAGCTACCAAGGCTTGGGTCTGGAGATTAACCTTCTCCTGAAGCCTTGCCTGGCGAGCGGCTTCAGCCGTTTCCTCCCGGGCATTATAGACCTTGAATGCCATTTTCACCAGATCTTGTATAGGGGTTTCAGGGCCCTCCTCTGCCTTTTTTAATTTCCTCCTGATGTCTGGGGCTGACTGGGAAATGAAATGGGAGACTAGGACCGTGGCCCCGTTGTTCGAGGCCGGGTCTAGGCGAGTATATTTAGTGAGCGCCTTCTGTAGCCTATTTAGAAAGAGGGCAGGATTTTCCTCTGGACCCTGAGTAATTTCCCTGAGTTTATCGTAGTTGACTACTTTGTTGGATACTATATCCATGCCTCTTAGGAGGTATCGGAGCATGAGGTCCCTCCTGCCCCGATCTGACCCCTGGCCTGGCTGATAATTCCAGCCGGGGTCCTCACTAGGAACAGCCTGGGTCCCGATGGGGACCGTACGTCTACCAGGTGATCCCTGACAGCGGCGTGCTGCGCCGCGAAGCGCACCCGCTCCCTCTCATCCGGGGTGAGGGTGGAGGAAAGGATTATATGGATATCATGCCAAGTCAGATCATAGGCCTGGGTTAGGTATTGGAACTCCTTCATGTAAAGGGAGGGGTCTGCTGAGAAAGAGCCTAGTCGCTTTTCGATCTGAGAGAGGTCCTGGAGAGAAAAGGGAACATGGACTCGGACCAGCCCTTCAGACCAGCAACTTCCCTCAGTGGGCAGA
>PVJC01045039.1:0-13835 GCA_004026665.1 Murina feae | reverse complement strand
AAATCAAACAGGTCAAAATACTGACCACCACCTGAATCAAAGAAATTTCTGTTAGAAAGGGTCTACTACAAGACGAAGTCATTGTCCTGGTCAGGAATGTTATTTTTCTAGTTGTCTTCTGAAAAGCTCTATGAGAGACTGGATTTAAAATTATCATGATTTTTCAATTTACTTGAGGAAAAACCAAAAGTATAATCTATAATAATAACAGCATAATATGTTAATTAGGCCGAAGGGAAGCCAGTGCCGGCAGCCAGGGGAAGGAAGGCCTACTCTTGCATGAATTCCGTGCATCGGACCTCTCGTGTATTAAAATGTATACAGTACTATTCCCACAAAATGCCTAATCAAACATCTATTAAGTATTACCAAACAAAAAACAAAAATTTAGCCCTAACCAGTTTGGCTCAGTGGACAGAGCGTCAACCTGCGGACTCAAGGGTCCCAGGTTGGATTCCCGTCAAGGGCATGTACCTTGGTTGCGGGCACATCCCCAGTAAGGTTGTGCAGGAGGCAGCTGATCGGTGTTTTTCTCTCATCAATGTTTCTAACTCTCTATCCCTCTCCCTTCTTCTCTGTAAAAAAAAAAATCAATAAAATATATTTAAAATAAAAAAACAAAACAAAATTTAACATTTCCATTGCCTAGTGTTGATACACAATTTTAAAATGAATTAACACATTGCTATTGCAGCTAAGTACAATACACAGTACAAATAAACATTGTCTTTGGTCTAATCTAATGGATGTAATATAAAATTTTAAGCATAAAAAGTAAATGATCACTTGTCAAGTCTGCCAAGACTGCTTCTTAGAATGTTTTGTGAATATTTTAATTTCTTAATTAATGGGCAAATCAGATGACTGATTAACTCTATTTTTAAAAAGTCTTGTAGAGCCCCGGCTGGTGTGGCTCAGTAGGTTGGGTATCACCTCCTACACTAAGAGGCTGTAGGTTCAATTCCCCTCAAGGGCACATGCTGGCTCGATCCCCAGTCGGGGTGTGCAAGAGGCAGCAGATCAATGTTGTTCTTTCACATGGAAGTCTCTCTCTCTCTCTCTAAAAATCAGTGAACTATTTTTTTTTTTAAATCTTATAGGTTTAATCCTATCATTTTAGCTTTACTTTCTCTCCTTCCCAATCAAATATATTTAAATACATTAGTAAGAAATCTAATGCAGATTTTGCTTACTGTAAGTACTTTGCCTTAGTCCTACAAAATTACATAACTTAGAAAGTTTTGAAAATTATTGATCTATAATTATCATTTTGAAATAAGTGACATAGAGAAAATAAACAGTAGTTAATAGTTCTTTTATTTGGAAAAATTATCTACAACTCCCAAAACACTTAGAAAAAATGGAATAAACTACAGAAATAATTATCATCCTTTAAAAAAGCTATGCTTGCCCTGACCGGTTTGGCTCAGTGGATAGAGCGTCAGCCGTTGGACTGAAAGGTCTCAGGTTTGATTCCGGTCAAGGGCATGTACCTTGGTTGCGGACACATTCCCAGTGGGGTGTGTGTAGGAGGCAGCTGATCGATGTTACTCTCTCATCGATGTTTCTAACTCTCTATCCCTCTCCCTTCCTCTCTGTGAAAAATTAATAAAATATATTTTTTTAAAAGCTATGATTATCATACAAAATAAAACCTAGTGAGAAAAAGTGATTCATGAATTCACCCTCCATAACTAAATTTATAATTCACATACAACCAAATGCATTAAAATATTGCATTTATGAAATCTATTCTATACACTATTTTTTAGTAGTTTTGTGACTTGGATAAGCCCTTAAGCCATGCTGACTCATAGTTTCAGCATCTCCAGAATGAGAGGGTCTGAACAGATGATCTCGAAGGACCCATGTGTTTTTGTGAGTCTATGACAAGAACATTTTGCATTTGGAATATAGTTCTCCACATCTTCTAACATTTCAGTCTTCAAAATTCATAAGATCTATATTATTGGCAACTGAGAAGATGTCACTTGAAGTTAATACCTATTTGTAATCATAAGGACTGTCCTCTTGCTTCCAGAAATAGCACAATGATAGCGATACGTCTCCCCTTCTAACTTTTTGACATGATTCTGAAAAAGAAAAAAAAAAAAACCCTCACGATGTGGATAATACATGTATTCAAACAGTATTTTTTGAATATTGTATATTAGCTAATTTTAATAACAATGATAGGAAAAATATTAGGTACAAAAGCACAATTCCACATATTCTCATGTAAACCTAAAAAAAATACTCATCACATGTTTATAAATTAAATTCCACTGTTCCTTAAAAGACAAATATGTATTAAATGCTTACTACGTGATCTTCTGGTAAATTAACATTTCACTCTGTGATAACTTAGAAATTTTAGAATATCTACCAGAAAAAACACACATTTTCATTCTTGATAATATGAACATATGCTAAAACTTGGAGATTAAT
This sequence comes from Murina feae, assembly GCA_004026665.1. Classification (NCBI taxonomy): domain Eukaryota; kingdom Metazoa; phylum Chordata; class Mammalia; order Chiroptera; family Vespertilionidae; genus Murina; species Murina feae. The sequence goes on along the minus strand of PVJC01045039.1, from coordinate 11,387 downwards.
AGTACAGGGGTTCTTAATCTGGGGCCCATGGAAAAATGTTGGCAGGGCTATGAACTACCTAAAATAGAATATAAAATTATGAAAATGTGGTTCTGCAACTTCTTTCAGATGATGGTTCATATTTTTCATATGATATTTTTAAATGTCTGTGGTCCTTCTCAAAGGCTAAGAACCACTGCTTTTATATAAGAGGTAGATATACACATAATAAAATTCCAAGATAACTGATCAATTTAGTGTTTTGAGTATTTAGTCTTATAGGTTAAATATGCATGAGAAGTATATGTAGGTATCAAATTATGTTCCTGACAGAGAAGAAAATTTAATATTAAAACACACATAAAAAAACTCTAAGATTTCAAATAGTTGTTACAATTTATTGCTAACAATTATAAATATAATTCAAGTATAAATAGAAGCACATTAAAATACATTTGTTTATGTTTCAACTATCTCAAAACTACTTAAATTAGTCAACACATTAAAAACCAACAAATAGTTGTGTTTTATAATTAATGTTAATGCAGTATTATTGATATTATCTATAGCGAATGATTAAAGATTAGATAATTAATGTATATGTAAACATAAAACATAAATGAACCAATAAATAAGACCTTAATATTTTTCCATCCCCTAAGACCTTAACATTTTATAACTAATAACCAAGAATATTATGCCAATATTGAAATATAATGTAATCAATAATAATCACAAGCAGACCTGTTATTATTTCAATTTTAAATACACGCTTTTTAAAGGTCCTTGGTACCCAGTCATTCTTTGACAGTTATAAAAAGCTATGGACAAAGATGAATCCTCAAAGAACTGGGTCTCATCTTCGGAATGAATCTCAGAGCAGTGCAGTTTAGTAGTCACTTGTTTACATCAAGCTTGTGTGAATTAGCTAAGATCTTTTAACATCTACAACTTAACTTATTTAATAAATAGAGAATGGAAAATAAATAAAATAATTTAGTAAATTTATTTTCAGCACTGAAATTTAAAGATGTTAAAATTTTTGGATTTTAGATGCATTATACAAAAAAATACTACCAACTTTCCATTGTTTATGCACTGTCATTAGTTATCAATCTATTGCTATCTGTAAACTATTGAAAGCTTTTAAAGTATAATTTATCACCATAATATACTATAGAAACCTTGTTTTTTAAGCAGTACTAAAATCCATTACACTCTGAGATTCAGATTAAGATAGTCACTGATGGCAGCATGATACCAGATTAGTTAATAAAATATTCACTCTCTCTTCCCAAAAGCATCTTGAGGAATTTACAATCTTTAGCAAAAGCATTCGATTTATATTTCAAGTAAATTCTAAGGAAATAACACCAGATACGAAAAAGCAATGTTATAATGATGTTTCATTATTACTGTTATTAAAATAACAGAAACAACTTTAATGTCAAGAATTAGGAATGGTCAAACATGTGCATGATTACCTTAATAGATGGCAATGCAAGAATTTAAAAATGAAATATTTCTATGAACATGAAAAAATATAATTAAAATGAAAAAGCCAGAAACACCATTTTAAATATTCTATGATCATATGTATGTGACCAAGATGAATATGAAATAAGATCTGGCCATATATATATTTGTGTTTGTGTGTGTATATAATAATTATCCTAGGAGAATAGAGAATAAGCAAAATATATCCTATAAAAACACAGTATATGATTTAGTAACTTTCAAAGCTGGGCATTAAATAATACAGAGCAATAATTAGAAGAAAAAGAAAATGGAGAAAATTAAAAAATTCCCAAGTAAATATTTAGAATGTACCCATATAACAATCAAGGCTAGGAGGAAATAATTTTATACTCTACTTCTCTTTAATATTTACACATTATGTCATACTTAGTCTCTTAAGGATAGCAGTCTTATTTCTTTCGTATATGCAGCACAGTCTAGATAATCAATAAATACATCATACATAACTGATTATAGCAAGATGGACAAGGGATGAAACAGCCTACACTTGTCACTCATTGAGAAAAATTACCAGTCATCTTATTAATGTACAATCACTATTTCTTCCAGTAACTAAAGTAACATATAAAAGTTTAAAAGATGTCTGATATTAACAAAAACTAATAAATCAAACAGGATAACTACATTTAGCTTTAATAATAAAAAGCTTCTTGAAGTTTTGTACTTATTCATAAGCAGTTGTAAAACAGATCATTACAAGGAAAAGTTTAACAATATAAAATGCTAAACAAACAAAGTAAACAGTAAGTTAAAAAATGTTTAACAATACAATTTCCGAAAAATCAAGTCTCATTAAAATTGCAATATATTCAGGTAAATTAAAAAGTTATTTTTACCTAAGAAGGAAGAGTAATTATTAGTGATGATTAAAGACAGCATCTTGAATTAGTTATTGTGCTGGATTCTTATAGAAACTGTATATGCAATGACATTTTTGCCAGTTCTCAATTATGTAAGCATAAGAAAAATTGGTCATCTAGAGTTTTAGGCTGGTCTTTTGATGTCATTCTTTTTTCTTTAAAGTGCTTGTTTTAAATGTAAAGCATTTAATTTATTCTTTTGCTAATTATGGTTTAAAATATAATTAAAATGAAAAAAGCAAGAAACACCATTTTAAATATTATATGATCATAAGTATATGAATCAAAAATAGCTATATAATCCAACTGACCAGCTATATGCTAACAGTTTCATTCTCTTCAAATGTATAATACATTAAATATAAATTTACACTTTGGTTTCAATATGGGAAGAAAGAATGACAACTTATTCTGAAAATTAACTATGAAGGTGCTAATTTCAAAATGATCATTTATGTTATTTTTGTTCTCATTAAGATAATGAGGACTTAAAAGCAAAAAGGGTTCTCTTTAAAAATAAATATATCAATAAATTCAAGTGCCACATAAGCAATTTGCCTACTTACATGTTCATTTCTATTTACATTAATTAAAACTAATATAACTGTGAAATTAGCATAACCAACAAGGAGATTCAATTTTTGAAAAGTATAAATGCTAAAGGCTGAGAATGTATGTACATAATTATAAAATGACTGCCATTTATCTAGCAAGAATACCAAGAATTTTAAAAAGGAAAAAGAGATTAAGGAAACACATTCTCAAAATTAACTGACAGACATAGAACAACTTATACTTCAGTTATTAAAACATATGCCACAGTTAATACTCTATAACCTGGGTAAATTTAGGGCTATTTATGAAACAAAGTTATGTAATTCCATCATCAGGACTCATAAACATAAGAGTACATAATATATTATATATAATTTTCCCTTTTTCCAACTTTAACTGAAATGTACATGAATACTGTAAGAAAAGATAAAATTTTCAAAATAACAGTTAAAATGTGTGCTTCTGAACTCAATTAAAGTCTTTCACCAACTAAATGGAGAAGAGAGTTGATTTTCCTGCATTATTTAACCTTTTATATTGATCTCTTACTCCTGTATTATATTACCATGAATACCACCATTTTTATTTGTAGTCAAGACACTACAATAAAAAGTTCAGATTTTCATTTTTTAAAAAGCTCATGAAAATGGATTCTCAACCTAAATAAATCAAAGACAGTCAATTAATACCACAGTTTGTTTTGATTTTTAAGGATGAAATCAAGTAGTGGTATAGGAGACATTTACTCCTGTATTTCCAGTTCTTGCTGTGTAGGCAGAAAGAGAAAGAAAATAAAGTTAGAAGCATGCAGATAAATAAAATGTAATCACATATAATAAAAACCATAGACTAATAGCAATGAAGAGTCATTTTATTTTAAAATGAAAGTAGAAAAATATTAATAAATTTATTTGGGGGGAAAGCTAATCACTGGAGTATATTTATACGGGTCTATATTATTTAAATACAGTAAAAACTAAAATAAAAGCCAAAAAAATTCTTTAAATTTTTTAAGGCTTAAAAATATTATAATTGTACATAATCATTTTTTCTCTCCTCCAGCTTCTGTTTATCTAAGCAAATCTGGATTTACAGAGTAGTCCAAATAAGTAGATTTGATTGGGATAAAAGAAAGCAGTGAAATTTCAGTAATTCGCTACAAAGCAGAAAACCAAAGTTAATAATGTTAACTAAATGAGCTATCACACAAATAGTAATAAAGCCTACAACTTCTTTTAATATTATCTTTTCTGTACAAAAAAAAGCTTTGCGCCTGTGCAGAAAAAAATTACCAGTTATTCCCATTTAACACATTACACTAAAATAAGGCAATCAAATTCTACTCTACAAACCATGTTCCTTGTGAACTACCCATGAAATCCTGATCTTAGAAATCTTTAAAATTAAATTTCACTCATGACCATAAGAACAGAACTTATACCTCATATAAATCATAGCCCTCGGATTCCTGTCTGTCGTATGGGCGAATGATGCCGTCTTCATGGATCAGGCGAGGGGGTCGGAGTCTGGACACTTCCTCAGTTGATTCTGCTGCCCTGTATAAGGCATCAGAATAAGTATAAGAAGCTATGTGAGAAACATATAATACAAGTATATATGCTGATTAAACACTTTTATCAATATTTGATAAAAACAGAGTACCGTATTTTCTGGCGTATAAGACAACTGGGTGTATAAGTCAACCCCCAACTTTTGAGAAGATTTTCCTGGGTTAAAAAGTCAGGACGGAGACCATATGCGGCACAAAAAGAAGCCGACCGGAGACACTTGCGGTCTCCGTCTGCTCCATTGACAACCCCCGACTTTTGAGAAGATTTTCCTGGATTAAAAAGTCATCTTATAAGCTATAAAATGTGGTACTTTTAAATAACTTGCCCCAAATAATCAACAAACATTAAAACCAAGTCTGTCTGACTCCAACCTCTGCCAACTATTAAAAAAGAGGGAGAGGGGGAGTGGAAGGGTGGAAAAGGGAGGGGGAGGGGGAGGGAGAGGAGGACGGGGAGAAAAGAAATAAAAGAAAAGAAAGAAAATAAACATCAAAAAAAATAAAGGCGAAGACTAGGTTGTCCACTCTTTGTATCCTTGGTATGTAGAATATAGTAGGAATTAATAAACATTCGTTGAGAAAAAAAGAAATTTAGGCATAAAGAATGTCTCCTCTTACTCCTTTCTAGTGGCACTCTACCTAGTGAACCTGTCATACAGGAAGCAACACATTTACTAGTTATGTATTCCTAGCAACAATTAGCCCACAGACACATACCTTGCACATAGTATATACTTAATTACCTCTGAATTCCTTGGAAGGTACTGCTGGCCATATCTATGATTCCTCCAGTGGGACCAGCCACGGCCCCCACAAGCCCTTTTCCAATTCCTTTGAAGAATCCAGCAGCTCCTTCCTTTTTGGCACCTTCATAAAACCAAAGACAATGAATGTATAAAGATATTTTAAAATAATCACGTTTGAACACAACAGAAACCTGAGCAAAATGCCAACTGCTTTACTCAAAAAGCTTCTAAAATTTGGCTTTCTGAAGAAGTTAAATTTAATAACATGAAAATCAGTGGTTCTCAAAGTGTGTTAAAAATGCACACTTAGGCCCCATCTTAGACCTACTGAATTAGGTACTCTGGGAGTGGTGCCCAGAAATCTGTTTTTATTAATCTTTACCCAAGAATATTTTCCCCCATTGAGTTTTAAAGAGAGTGGAAGAAAGGAAGCAGAGAGAGAGAAACATTGACGTAAGAGACACATCAATCAGTTGCCTCTTGTACATGCCCTGACCAAGGCTGGAATAGGGCCTGCAACCCAGGTACAAGCCCTTGTCCAGGAATCGAACTCAGACCCTTCAGTCTGCAGTCAATACTCTAAGCATTTAGCAGTCCCAGCAGTGCAGGAATCTGTTTTAATAAACCTTCCAGGTAATCCTGAGACATGCTCAAGTTTACAACTAGTGACTGTGGAATTTAGTATTTGTGATTAGAAGATCTAAAAACTGACCAGAAAATGTCTTCTTTTTTTATGCCAGCATCAGGAAATTTTTTAAGCAGTGTACAGCTTTGCTCAGAAGGTCATCCAGAAGGATGCCTGGTCTAATTAGCATATTATGCCTTTAATATATCTAATCTAATAAAAGAGTAATATGCAAATTGACCCTCACTCCACTACACCTAAGCCACGCCCACCACCCAAGCCACGCCCAACAGCCAATCAGAGCAACGATATGTAAATTAACCCAGCCAAGATGGCTAGAGCAAACAGGAGGCCAGTGATGAAGGAAACTGTCTGCCTAGGCCGGTTGTGGCCTCTGCTCAAGGCAACAAAGTTTCAATTATAGAAGCCACAGAGCTGAAGCAAACAGGAGGCTTTGTTGCCTGCCTAGGCAGGCTGTGGCTTCCACTCAAGACAACAAAGTTTCAATTATAGAAGATAAATAAAACCCAGAAACCTGATTCCAGCCAGCCTAGTTGGGACCTTGGGTCAATGGGAGCTGTGGCCAGCCTGCAAACAGCCCTCAGCCCCTCACCCAGGCTGGCCAGGCACCCCAATGGGGAACCAAACCCTGAAGGGGATGTGGGCAGCCTGAAAATGGCCCTCAGCCCCTCACCCAGGCTACCCACACCCCCATAGGGTGAGGGTCCCCACTGGGGGGCTTGGCCAGCCTGCAAACAGCCATCAGCCCCTCACCCAGGCTGGCCAGGCACGCCAGCAGGTGGACATCCCCCAAGGGGTCCCAGACTGCCAGAGGGCACAGGCCAGGCTGAGGGAACCCCCCACCCGAGTGCACAAACTTTTGTGCACCGGGCCCCTAGTGTGTGTGTGTGTGTGTGTGTATACACACACACACACATATATATATGTTTATGTGAACTTCACTGAAATATAATTTACATACCATATAATCTACCCATTAAAATATAAATTAAACTTTTTTTAGCATATTCAGAGTTATGTAACCATCACCAGAATCAATTTTAAGAAATTTTTATCATCTCAAAAAGAAACCTTATGCCTATTAGCAGTCATTCCACATTTCTCCTGGCTCTTCCCCATCCACTTTTATGCAATTTACCTCTTTCCTCCCACCAGTCAACCTAGGCTGTCACTAATCTACTTTTTTTCTATCTCTATGGATTTGCCTATTGTGGACCTTCCTACAAATGGAATCATTCAATAGGTGGTATGTTTAATTAGCCTTTCCACTTGCCATCATGTTTTCAAGGTTCATCCACCTTATACTGTATAGACAGTTCCCAACTTACAATGGTTCAAATTTTGATTTTTGACTTTACGATGGTATGAAAGCAATATTCATTCAGTAAAAACTAATTTGAATTTCCTGAACTAGCAGTATACTGTCTCATGCAAGGCAGCATCGGTAAGGCTCAGCTCCCAGGTGGCCATGTGATCGATCAAGTGGGTAAGCAACCAATACTTTCCAGTGTAGTAGTAAATGCATTTTTGACTTATAATATTTTAAACTTAAAATTGGTTTATCAGGACATAACTACATCATAAGTTGAGAGGCATCTGTACTTGATTTCTTTTTACATCTGGATAATGTCTCATGGTATCAATATACCACATTTCGCTTATCCATGCATTAGTTGATGAACATTTGGGTTGCTATTACAGTCTGACTATTATGAATAATGTTTCCATGAATATTTATATACAAGTTTGGGGGAAACATGTTTTAAATTCTCTAGGGTATATATCTAGGAGTGGAATTGCTATGTCATAAAATATAAACTCTATATATTTACTTCATTGTCCCAATATCATTTGTTGAAAGGCTATTATTTCTTTATGAAATTATCTTGGCACCCTTCTAAAAAATATATTCATCATAAATGTAAAGGTTTATTTCTAGAATCTCAATTCAATTTCATTGATCCAGCTATATGTTTATCCATATGCTAGTACCACACTGTCTTAGTTACTGTAACTTTATAGTAAATTTTTAAATTAGATGGTGCAAATCCTCAACTTTGTACTATTTTTTCAATATTGCTTTGGCTATTTGCAATCCTTTGAATCTACAAAGAAGCAATTGGGATTTTGATGAATATTGCACTAAGTAAAGCAATGTGGTTTTTAAAACAGGATAAAAAAGTAAGTCAGTAAGCTATTGAATGCCCAAATCAATCTAGTTTATGACCTGCTGAAAATAACATTCAAAGTGTAACTTACAGTCTACTACTTAACCCCTATACTTTCTGAGAAAAATAATTTAGGACTATGAACATAAAATTAATCAGAAATTCTCCCAAATACCTATTAGCAATAAAATTTACTACGTTCACCATGCATCAACTCGAGGGAAAGATTATCAACCTACCTTCCATAGGTTTTGTTATTATTCCAGTCACTCCACCAACAACTCCCTGAAAGAGAAATCAATCATACAAACGTAAATGGAGGTGCTTAATTTTAAATCAACCACTAGAGGTCTCTACAGACACACTAGGAAAAAAACAAAACACAAACATAAGTACTTATAGAGGTGAACACTATGATTTTTAAAATATGTCACAGCAAATGTTAAATGAAAGCAGCTTGTAGAAGTAAAATTTTAAACAGAAAGAACAGTAAAGCAGGTGAAAAGATTTTTGTTGTTTTATTTTATTTTATTTTTTTTCAATTACAGCTTACATTCAATTATTATTTTGTATTAGTTTCGGGTGTTAAGTCTGTTTCTATATCTGAAAAATGAGTGAGTTGAGCCAAATATCCTTAATATCTACTTATAAATTTTAATGATTACTTATAACGTAATGAAAGTGTGGAAAATTGATAATGAAGGGACCCCTGAAGATTTTGAGGAGACAACGTATAACATTACAAATCACTGGCACAAACACAGCAGGTATAGCTTCCTGAAGTTTCCAAAATTAAAATAGTAATATATTTATATATTCCTAATAATTGTTAAGTAGTGGCAGTAATTAAAACTACCTGCATATTATATAAACATACAGAAAAAAAACTAAAGGATATGCACTCTATTGAGAAGATTAGATTCAAAGAGGTGAGTCTGTCCAGAGTACTTAGAGCTTACCTATAATGATTTCATTATTTATCTAATCTAATAAAAGTAATATGCAAATTAGGCATCACTCTGTTACAGCCACAAGCCACACCCACAATCCACTCCCACAAGCCAATCAGGAGCAAATATGCAAATTAACTCAACTAAGATGGCGCCAGCCACAGAGCTGGAGTTGCCCTGGGCAATGGAGGAAGCCAGGGCCCTTCAGGCCCTGAGCTCTACTCAAGGCTAGGCTACAAAGTTTCAATTATCTAATCTAATAAAAGGATAATATGAAAATTGATCATCACTCCGAGACACCTAAGCCATGCCCATCAGCCAAGCCACACCCACCAGCCAATCAGAGCAGCTGTATGCAAATTAACCCAGCCAAAATAGCGGCTGGCAATCACTGAGCTAGAGCAAATGGGAGGTTTCTCACCCGGCTGCCTCACCCGGCTGGGCCTCTGCTCAAGGCAACATAGTTTCAATTATAGAAGCCACAGAGCTGAAGCAAACAGGAGGCTTCGTTGCCTTCCTAGGCCTCTGCTCACAGCAACAAAGTTTCAATTATAGTAGATAAATAAACCCCCAAAACCTGATTCCAGCCAGCCTTGCTGGGACGTTGGATCAATGGGAGCTGTGGGCAGCCTGAAAACGGCCCTCAGCCCCTCACATCCTCATGGGGTGAGGGTCCCCACTGGGGGGCTTGGTCAGCCTGCAAACAGCCATCAGCCCCTCACCCAGGCTGGCCAGGCATGCCAGCAGGTGAACAACCCCCAAGGGGTCCCAGACTGCGAGAGGGCACAGGCTGGGCTGAGGGACCCCCGAGTGCACAGATTTTTGTGTACCAGGCCCCTAGTTAAATATAAAAGGGAAAGTTATGTTTTTATAATTACTTATAAGGAGAATGTTCATATGTAATCCATAATTAAGACATATTTATATATTACCTGCATAATTTTTTGTTTCTTTGTTTGAAAATGTGATTAACCCCTCTACCTAATAATGGCCTACCTGCTTAACTCTAAGTATATTATGAATTAGAATTATATTCATTATTGTGCTACAGTCACAAAATTTAGTGTAATGTTTGCTCTGAAAGTTTTTTTTTTAATATTTTAACTTACCATTTAGATACTAACTCCCCACCACGAGGTGTGTGTGTGTGTGTGTGTGTGTGTGTGTGAGAGAGAGAGAGAGAGAGAGAGAGAGAGAGAGAGAGAGAGAGAAAGAGAAAGAGAGAAGAGAGAAGAGAGAATAGTTTTGTGGGGGAATGTGTTTGTTGTTATTGCTGCTGACACTATTACAGATGTCCCCTATCCCCCCCTCTTTATCCCCTCAGACCATGCCCTCCCCCTGCTCCCCAGGTGTTCATCACATTGTTATCTCTGTCCATGGGCTTTACATATATGTTCTTTGTCTAATCTCTTCCAGTCCCCACTCCCACCTCTCTCCCCTCTCAGATCTGTCAGTCTGTTCCATGTATCCATGCCTCTGATATAATTTTTAAAGTACTGAGAAGTAGTGAATGGCAGTTTCTGATTTATACACAACTCCTACACCTCCCTTCCATAGAATGGTCCATTAATGATGACAAGAAGAACTCCTTCTCCCCACTTGTAGCATCATTTGCCATATTTTTCTGCTTATATATTCCTTCCCTTCCACACCAGTGCTAACCTGCCATCATTATGGAGTTTTCACTCCAACCCAAGTGCCAAACTAAGTCTGCAATTTTGGGGGTAGATCTGATGATGATAATGGAGGAGAGCAAAAAGGAAACAGAAAAGTTCACAATTTATCACTACTGCCACTCTAACAGACAGGCAGCATTTATTCCAAGAGCACATATCTAAAGTGTACATACAAGTCGAGGGTTTCTTGAAGGTTCAGCAGTAGACTTACACGCAAGAAGCCCTTTCCTCCTCTGGCCAAGCTGTCTCCAAAATCTTTAGGTTGTCGACCCATCTCTTCTCTTCTTTTTTGCTGATATTCCTTGTCCAATGTAATTGCTGCCAAACCTTTTCCAACAGAACCGGTAATTCGAGATACAACTCCTGCTGCACCACCTATTGGAAGGCCCAGAAGTAAGGTGCATTGTTTCTTTAACACGGCTGCTTAAGCTAACTGCTACTTAAAATTCTGTCTCATACATAAAAATGCAAGCATTTATTTTTTGTGTTTCCCATTTACCAAGAAGATAAATAAAACTAAAGTACATGGGTTCTACACTACAAAGACATAAAAAATCCAATTAATCAGTGTTAAATTACTTTCCATTTAAGAACAAGAGAACACATCTTTTAAAAGAGATTATTAGGAAAGTCATCTTTTCATAAAATATAATAATTTGTTTTTCATAAACAATGAATTTTATAATCTATATGTGTAT
>PVJC01045038.1:0-13860 GCA_004026665.1 Murina feae | reverse complement strand
CCATCCAGGCAAAAATCATTATTTACAAATGATTAGAGAACTGAAAGGACCAAAAAGGCACACTGAGATATCAGAGGTAGTAACCGCAGAAAATAGCTAGCATCTTTATGGCTGGGGAATAAAAGAAGAAGGTTGTAGTATTAAAATGTAGAAGCTTGAAGATAGGTTCCTACAGAACAGTCTCTTCCTCCTCCTCTAGCATTCTTTCCCCCTTCCACCTTGAGCCCTGAGGTCTCCGGTGAGCACTTTTTATTGGGAAAGCTTAACATGAAGCAGCTAGAACTGCAGAAATGGGGTTGCAGTCTTGGCTGGAGCATTACAAAGCAAAGGGCAGAAGGGTAGTTTTGAGGTTGAGAAACAAAAACTTAACAACCAGCACAGTAGGGATGGGGGAGAGGTGTTTGAAGGAGAATTTCAGAAGCATAACCCTTTTAGTCTCTCCAACAGGGATAAAAGGTCAGTTATTGAACTGCTTGCTCTCTGGAGTATTATTTTAGTCTTCAGAGAGACTAAATGACAAGTAAATGTCTTCTCCTAAATTTTGAGAGGACATGGAGCTTCCTGGACATCCCCAGGAGCAGACCTGGATAAATGAGAATATTCTGATAAAATAAGACATAGAAGGCATTTCACAAACATTGGCTAAACTGAGCGGAACAGAGACCCTTGTGATTTAGGGCTTATAATAGTAACCATGGTGACTATAATGTTTATGAAGCAAACTGCATGACCCAGTATATTTTCTGCTGCTGGTGAAAATATATTTTCATTTATAGATTCTATTTCATTTAATGTATCCAGAAGGTGTAAAGTAGTTCCTTCACATGAGTAATTAAGGTTTCATTTAGCCTATCAACTCAAGAAGGACAAGAAAGTTTATCACACACTGGTGTTTTCAGCTGCTTTTATTGGTAAATGCAATTCGTACTCATCCCTTTGCAACTTTGGTCAGTTTAACCAAGATTCCAATAAAAATCAATTTCTAAGTTTTATAGGAAGATAAATCTTATCTGAAAAAGCACAGCCTGCTTTTGCCTTAATATGACAGCGAAAGCACTAAAAAACTTCACATTATTAAAAAATTTCATAATAAAAACAATTGTTTCAAGTGGAGAAATGGCTTACAGTCCCCAAAGTTCCAGACTAGCAATAATTAAATTCCCTTACCTGTAGCAATTTCAATAACGTAGATATATTTGTGTGTAAGTGTGTGTGTTCCCCATTATAAATATAACAAATCCAGCATAGCCTCATGTTACTATGGGTTTTATAATAATGGATATTAATTTTTTAAATCTCATGAGACATTTCTTATACAACTGTATCAACCTTTATCAATAGTATCACCTATTGCTATGCTATAAACCACAAAGTCATTCTATTTAAGTTATGAAAACTCTATGACCTTGTAGTGACACTTGAGTAATGAATTTGGATGACACCTTGTATTGGGAGATAATTCTCTATAGGTCTGTTGTGTATCTGCCTACCTTGCAAATGAGAAAGGACAGCTCTTTGTTTCAGACCATCTTTTTAAGGATGTTTGTAGAGCAAATGACCTTGAGAGACAGAGATAGTGTCTCCCCTTGGAGCAAAGGACAAGTATGCTTATTTCTCATAGCAAAAGGTTCAGGTTTCATTTACCTGAAACTTTGTTGTGGATTCGACTGCACAAGTCTGAACTTTAACCAGTGCTTCAGTGGTCCTTGCTCTGAGATCCAATATACACACACACACACATATATACACACACACACACATATATATATACACACACACTAGGGGCCCGGTGCACAAAAAATTGTGCACTCGGTGGGGGTGGGGGGGTCCCTCATCCTGGCCTTTGCCCTCTCACAATTTGGGACCCCTCAGGGGATGTCCACCTGCTGGCGTGCCTGGCCAGCCTGGGTGAGGGGCTGAGGGCTGTTTTCAGGCTGCCCACAGTCCCCTCAGGGTTCGTGCACTGAGGGGTAGGAGGTCTGGTGAGTGCAGGCATGGATATATATATTACTGCCAGTTACTTTTTAAAATTTATCTTTATTGTTGAAAATATTACAGATATTTCCATTTTCCCCCATTGACCCCACTCCCACCCCTAGACCTTCAACCCACTATTGTCTGTGTCCATGCATATATGCATATACGTTCTTTGGTTGATCTCCCTGCCCCCCTTCCCTCTGAAAGTCTTCAGCCTATTGCATGCTTCCCTGTCTCTAGTTCTTTTTTGTTTGTCAGTTTATTTTGTTCATTAGATTCCACATAAAAATGAGATCATGTGATACTTTTCTTTCTTTGATTGGCTTAGTTCACTTAGCATAATACTCTCTATGTCTCTCTAGATTGTCTCACAGGGTAAGAGATCCTTCTTTTTTTAAATTTCTTTATTGGTGAAGGTATTAAAATTGTGTCCTCATTCCCCCCCAATAACCCCAACACCCCCTCACTCATGCTCTCATCCCCCTGTTGTCTGAGTCCATTGGTTTGGCTTATATGTATGCATACAAGTTCTTTGGTTGATCTCTCCTCCCCTCCCCCACCTTCCTCAACCCTCCCTCCAGGGATCAACAGACTGATCACTGCTTCTCTGTCTATGCTGCAGTAAAAAAAGAAGGAAATTTTGCCATTTGCAACAGGATGGATGGAACTGGAGAGCATTATGCTAAGTGAAATAAGCCAGTCAGAGAAAGATAAATATCATATGATCTCACTCATCTGTGTAATATAGAGGACAACATAGACTGATGAACATGGACAGATCAAGAGATCCTTCTTTGCACAACTGCATAGTATTTCACTTTTGTGTCTTTAGAGTAAAATTTTTCTTTATTTGTATTGGAAAACCATGTGCTTTAATTGGAATTCTAGAGTCATAACAGCTCTCAGTGCACTAATTATTTATTCACTAAAGAAAATGCTTCCTTCAACAGTGTTGAGGCCCTATAAGTGGTAAGCCATATTGTTATTTCTCTTCAATGACCAGTTAAAGATATCACATTCCAAGAGCTCCCCATATCAGTTATTTTAACAGGAATTGTGTTTGTGAATGAAATAACTCCAAATTATTTTACTTGCAAGGAGTTATAGCACATTTTAGAACTCTGGTGTCCAAAAAATATCATGAGGGTTCATTTTGGGAAGATTTAAGCACTCATAGACAGCATTATTGGATAAAAAATAATAAACTACTTTTGAATGTTGTTTTTAAAGACACACACACACACACACACACACACACACACACACCCATTCATGCTCACAGTTCTCATGAACTTGGAACTTATCAAGGAGTAAGAAATAATAGCCAAAAAAGTTAGGAAAGACACCAAAATTGCAAAACCTCTTGCACAAATGGAAGTGACTAAGCTTTCAGCCACTTCACCTCTTTTAATGTTTCTAAGATTACACATAGACATTTATCAGGACATTTGACCTGATTGCTATTTTGTATCTGTTAAAGTGGACTTGAAGTTCATTAGAGGAAAAAAGTATTTGGCATTACAGTCATAGCCTGCATAGTGTGGAAAAATGGTGGCTAAGTGTCAAAGATATATAAGTAGTAATAAGATTACTTTGTGGGGACATTTCAGGGAGATCAAATTCTATTAAAGTATAAATTTTGTTCCCCAGGCTTTCTGTTCACCCAAGTAAGTGAATGTCCTAGTTTGTTAATTTAACTCTATTAAAAGTTTTCATTTTTAAAATCATACATTTAATAGAAAACCGGAATCCACTTATTCTCAAACTAGAGGCTTTTTTAAATAAGGTGTTCTTTTTCTGTCACTTCACTAAATAATCAGCACAAATTTCAAAGCCATTTCTTTTAATGTAAGATTAAAATAGAAATCTATTTCACTTATTATACAGTGCCATTGTCCTTGCCATGTACTCTTATGTGTGTCATAAGTCAGCATTTTTATTTGACATCTGACAACAAATCATAGGCAGTAAAAATATTTTCATTAATTTAATAATTGATGAGGTCCAGGGCCAACATAAATGTGTGTGAGATTGTGCACTGTAGGACTTCAGGGGTGCCATTCACATCGTATTTATGAGAGTGGTGCCCTTGAAGTTGTGCAGTACACAGCCTACACAACTATATTGCGTGGCCCTGCCTGATCTAAAATCAGGTAGTATGATTGGTGCAAGGCATGAATATAAGGATAATGACATCAAAGTCATTTTTCTTTGAGAACTCATAGTTGAGTAAGAAAGACTGAAAACGAAAGGAAATCTGTGCTACATCCTATCACAAGAAACGTATGGGATCTTCCTAGCTATATAGCCATTGAAAATAGAAGACCAAATAAAAACAAGCAGTTAAGGCTAGAACTCTTCCTGGGACTATTTCATATTATGGACTCCTAATTAATATATTTTTTCTATATCTGCTCAATGTTAACATAAAAGTTAACCACAAATGTGATACTTATACTAGAGACCCGGTGCATGAAATTTGTGCATGGGTAGGGTCCCTAGGCCTAGCCAGCAATCAGGGCCAATAGGGGCCTTCCGGAGTCTCCCTTCCCTGGCTGCTGGCTGTTGGCTGGGGCCTTCCTTTGTTCCAGGCTGCCTCCTGGTGGTCAGCGCACATCATAGTGAGCAATAGAACTACTGGTCTCTTGGTCAAACTCTTGCAGGGACACTTTGCATATTAGCCTTTTATATAGAGAGATAAATGAACTAGGTGCTCTTAATAGCATTTCACTTCCCGCCACTCCCACTGATAGTAAGGTCATAGCTATTAACTAAAACACTATCTACCCATGTTTCTCCTCAAGCTCTATCCTCACTCTGCCTCCTGACCCCACTGAGCCCATCTTGTGTGTCTCTGTTGTGTAAATACTCCACTTTTGATCTTATCACTTGATGCTTCCGAAAGTCTAGATGTTTCCCGAACCAAACTCAATGTTCTCAGTGCTCTTTTTTCTATACTCCACAGCTATGGCACAGCTCTGCCGATTTTACACCCTGATTTTTGAACCTCAGCTCTGGAATTCACTGCTTACTTCCAGTCCAATATGAACTTGCATTTTTTAAAACATATTTTTATTGGTTTCAGAGAGGAAGGAAGAAGGAGATAGAAACATCAATTGCAGGAAGCCACTGCTTTCCCAATACTGTCATAAGAGTGCACCAAGGAACGTGGAAGGCCGATGGACCTTGGCCATTAGCAGGGCTGTGTTGAGATAGTGGTGGCCCAAGGCAATTCCCTAACCTGATAATCCTTTTACTGTTTACCAAACTTTACCTTTGATTTATATGCCTTATGCATTGCTAAAGGGCAAATGTGTATTCAAGTGAATAAAAACAGACGGGACCCAGTTTTGGTGTGCTCTTCATGAAAGAGACACCCCTGGGCCCCAATGCCTTCTAATTTCATATTTCAGTTGTGCATCAGCCCCTGCTTCAGATCCTGAACCCTAGCTGTGCAGGTTGCAGCAATCAATGATGAGAGAGAATCATTGATTGGCTGCCTCCTGCATGCCCTACACTGGGGATCAAGACTGCAACCCTGGCGTTTGGCCTTGACTGGAATCAAACTGTGACCTCTTGGTTCATAAGTCGATGCTCAACCTCTGAGCCATGCTGCCTTGGCATGCATTTATTTTTTCTCTTAAAGCCAAGTTGGTGCAAAATTTCATTCTGGTAAATGGAGTCTTTACAAGGGCAGGAATTTTGATAAATTTTGTTCACACTACTCTAGTGCCTAGAATGATACTTAGCACTTGGTGCGCATTGAGTGTTAAATGATTGACTGATGTGGGACAATTCAAGAATTCCAAGGACCTTCCACTGGGACCTGCCTTCCAGGTGTTGCTGATTTGTGTTTATCAGAGGATACAGCTTGCTCAGTTTCCTGTTGTGCTTCTTGGGCTTCCACCACAGAGCTTCTCAAGTTAACTCTCCAGCATCCCTGAAAAGTAGACTCTAGAGTGCTTCTGCAGCTTAAGAGCGCCTCCCCATGGCAAAGAATCTAACTGCAGCTGACTGACTCCAGCAGTCTCAGAACTAGACCACCCAATTCTCTTCAATCTCACCATGGCAGGACAACTGCTCATGGAAATATCAACCAATGACTTTGGGTCTCAGTCTTCTTTTTCTTCCAGATACACTTATATAAGAGCACATTATGCTTTAGGTTCCCAGTGGAGGTAATATAGGTTGTCTTCAGGCTTTCATGATAGGCACACAAAGTAGCACAACTCTGGTAATGATTCTGGAAAAATAAATAGTTTGGAAAAATTTTCTTCTCTCCTCATTACACATCCTCACAAAAGAAATGGTTTGGTCCAGCCAATAGAAAGCACATCTGAAGGTCTCTTTTTATACCCACTGGAATCCTAAATTCATCCCTAATCAACCTCAATCCTTACCTTCATGATTGATGGCCATAACTGAGCCTCTTTGACCTAGGTAATACCAGAGTCTCAGACCTCTGTCCTGTGCCTATGTTCTTCACCTGATGGTCCCGGGAAGTAGTAGTTACCCTGTTTGCAGTGAGAATTTCTATGCATCACAGCTATCTTAAAAACTTGCTAGTATTACCACAAATGGCTATGGAATCTGGTGACTCATGCCAGTAAAGCTTGAGCAAATTTGGCCAACTTGGAAATGTTCCACATAAGAGATGCATGTCACCTTCTTTTTGACGTCATGTGTTTGTCATAGGTCACATGCCAGAAAGTAATGGTCACCAGAGAGACATACTGTCAGAAGCCTATATTTCTGGATAAGAGCTTCTATTGGGATATCCTTCACTAGCAAACTATACCTACAAATGACCTAATGAATAAGTGTTCCAGGGCCATTTTGAGAGAAGTCTTGGAATGGCATAATTTCTAAAGATTTACTATACCCCTGCATTTCCTGGCTGGAAAAGAACTCCTAAAATATACTCTCAGATGATGCTGGGAGATGAGTTACCATTACATATGATCATTTAATCTGACAGTTATAGCCTGAATGTTGTGTTTTCCCAAATTCACATACTAGAGCTCTAACCCCAAGTGTGACTGTATTTGGAGATGGGTCTCTAAGGAAGTAATTAAACTTAAATGAGGCCCTAATGGTGAGGCCCTGATCTGATAGGATTAGTGTTTCTATAAGAAGAGTCACCAGAAACCTCATGCATTCTTCTCTCTCTCTCTCTCTCTCTCTCTCTCTCTCTCTCTCTCTCTCTCTCTCTCTCTCTCTCCCTCTCTCTCTCTTTCTTTCTCTCTCTTTCCATGCAGATACCAAGGAAAAGTCATATGTGGAAAGAGTGAGAAGGTGGGCATCTGCGAGCCAGGAAGAGAGCTTTCACCAGAAACCAATGATGCTGGCTTCTAGCCTCCAGAATGGTGAGTAAATTCAATTCTGTTATTTAAGCTACCCAGCATTTTGTTACGGCAGCCCAAGCACACTAATACACTCACCAACTCCCCCTCCCCCCACCTCAGATTGCAAATAATAGAACCGAGGGCATTTGTTGCCATCATCTATTGAAATATATACCGTTACTTATTGTCTTCTGTTCATAATTTAGGAAAGAATGAACAACACTCAAATACAAGGTCTAGAAATGTATCTTTTTACCAAAAAATGTATATTAAAATGATTAAGTTCTGATCTTTGCAATTATTTTTTATGTGAATTCCAGACTAACAAGTTCATAATCAAAAAGAAAATAATTACCAAATGGAATTCTAAGTTCAACTGCAAACTGAGATTTTTATTTGGAGGTGATAAAATTTTAAATGAGGGGCAAGTGTATAAAATGGGGGATTGACAATATGCTAATCAAGAAATTGAGGATATCAGGCATTTCAAATTTAGGATTATGCTAATTAATATTTTAATGTAAATATTAAAGGTAATATTAGAGATAAATAAGTCTAGTAATCAGACTTGAGATTCAGATTATTCTGAAAAATCATATTCTATGTGAAAAAAGGCTTTAGATAAAATATATTTTATTGGAACTGTCAAATGAGATGGGTTTTTGAATGCTAGCCCAATAATTTTTTAATAAATCTTAGATTTTAGTGACTTTTATCTAATGGGCATCCAACTCATGTTTATTGAATGAATGAATATGTCAGCAAGTATTAAAGATACAATGTAACTTTTAAATCTTTTGAGAATTCCTATAGCAATCTTCCTTCCACAGTTTAGAATGCTGACTAGTAGTTTGTTTCTTTGTTAAAATTAAGTAATTTTTGATGTTAAAGGAAAGCAATATTGAAAGTCTACAAACAGGTGAGCTACTTTGATTTTTTTTCCAAAGAATTTTACTTAAGGAACACAGACATTGGTCATTTCTGCAAAGAGAACCTCCCTTTATGAAGCACTGTTAACCGAAGGCCAAGCACATTTTTCTATGACTTTAAGAGTTCTTGACTGACTTCCAATTCCAGTTCTGTTAGCAACTATTCTTTGACTATAGAAATCAACTTCTCTATATCGCGGCTGTCCTATAAACAACACAAAATGGTTATATTAAATGGTAACTTCCAACTCTTAAAAATTTACAAATATCTTCCATAAAGTGTTGATCCAAAAAAAATTCAATCAAGTAAATGTTTTGGTTGTATTATTTCAAGTTTAACTAAAATAATAATAATAATAATAATAATAATAATAATAATAATAGTTAAAAAGCTGAGAATGACTCAGTTTAGTATTGGTTTATTTTTTACATTTATAAATAAAAACTTGTTTTAATTTTTCCATGTTAGTCTATCAGCCTCTATAAAATTGTTTTTAAAAAGTTAGCTTAATTTTGGGATATAATATATGTTGAAATTTAGAAGAAAACAGATTTTCATCAATATCCTGGGAAGTTGTTTAATGCTTCCCTGACTCCATAGGTGAATAAATTATTCAAGATTAGTTGTCTCTGTGAAAGCATAGAACAGACTGACGAATCTCAGAGGGAAGTGTGTTTGGGGGGGGGCGGTGAAGGAGGCAAAGAATTCATATGTATATATGCAGAGCCATGGATACCGACAATAGTATGGTGAAGGCCTGGGTGGGGGGTAGAAAGAGGGGAAAAAGGAGGGACATCTGTAATACTTTCAACAATAAAGATAATTTTTTAAAAAGTTAGCTTAAGTCAAGTCAGTGGTTCTCAACCTTCTGGCCCTTTAAATACAGTTCCTCATGTGGTGACCCAACCATAAAATTATTTTCGTTGCTACTTCATAACTGTAATGTTGCTACTGTTATGAATCATAATGTAAATATCTGATATGCAGGATGGTCTTAGGCAACCCCTGTGAACGGGTCATTCAACTGCCAAAGGGGTTGTGACCCACAGGTTGAGAACCACTGGCTTAAGTTCTTATATGTATACTAGAGGCCTGATGCACAAAAGTCATGCAAGAGTAGGCCTTCTTTCCCCCGGCTGCCAGCACCAGCTTCCCTCTGGCACCTGGGGCCCAGGCTTCCCTGTGACTGCTGGCAGGCAGCCGGGCCCCAGGCTTCCCTCGAAGCCCAGGCTTTGCCTAGAAGGTCGTTCAGAAGGACATCTGGTGTAATTAGCATATTATGTTTTTATTATTATAGCTATCCATTGCATTGCTTTCCTTCTTCGTAGTGAAACTCCTTACTGAAATATGTACCTATGTTGTAAATCATTTCTTTGCTCATTACAGAATTAGATAATAGCTACAATTCATCAAAGATTTGTCTAATATCAGAATTTGATAATATTTAATAAAAAATGAAAATACCAATACATAGTATACTTATGCTAGAGTGTCACTGTGTTTTTACAAAATAGTTACTTAATTTCCATATTGGTATAGTAAATATGTAAAACCACTGGAGAAAAAACAATGAAATCCAGTATTGTATTTTACATCAATTTTGAATACAAATTTAACTTTAAGATGTGGCTTTAGGTGAACTGAAAAGAAACTTAGCAACATAAAAATGTGTCTTAAAACTAAAATCCTATCTAATAAAAAAGTAATATGCAAATTAGGCATCACTCCATCACAAAGATGGCCACTCCCATAGCCACAAGAGGCCGCCCCCATAGCCACAAGATGGTGGTGCCCAGTCTGGCTCAGCCCCGCCACTGAAGTGGTCAGATCTGTTAGCCAGATAGGTGGCGGGGGAGGCAGGGGGCCCGAGGGGTAGAACAGGCAATCAGAGGGGGTTGGGGATCCCTTACTCATGCCAGAGGCCTTGGAAAGAGGCCTCAGGCATGGCCAAGGGTGGAGCCGGTGATTTGAGGGGGCAGAGGCAGAGCCGGTGATCGGAGGGGTATTAGGGTGCCCTACCCAGGCATAAGGCCTGGGCAGGGGGAAAGCTGGAGATTGCAGGGGCCTGGGCTCTACAGAGCCAGCGATCAGAGGGGCAGAGGAGGAGCCTGCAATCTCAGGGGTCTGGTCACCGGTGGAGCCGGCAAAGCAGGGATCTGCGGGTCCCCTGCCCAGGCCTGTAGCCTTGGCCAGAGGTTTAAGAGTGTAGCTGGCAAAGCAGGGGTCTGGGAGTCCCCTGCCCAGGCCTGTAGCCTTGGCCAGAGACTGTAGTGGGGCAGGGATGGAGCCAGCGATCTCAGGGCCTGGGAAGGGGCAGAGCTGGTGATCAGAGGGGCAGGGGCAGAGCCTGCAATCACAGAGGTCTGTGCATGGGCGGAGCTAGCAATGTAGGGGTCTGGGGGTCCTCTGCCCAGGCCTGAAGCCTTGGCCAGAGGCTGCCAGTGGGGCAAAGGCAGAGCTGGCGATGGCAGGGGTAGGATCAGAGCCAGTGATTGCAGAGGCCTGGGCTCTGTGAAGCCGGCGATCAGAGGGGCTTGGGGGTCCCCTGCCCAGGCCAGCATACTTGGCCAGAAGTTAAAGGTATGGGCAGAGGTGGAGCTGGGATTGGAGGAGCAGGGATGGAGCTGGTGATCAGCGTGCACTACAGAGGAAACACCTTTTCTGACTGCTCATTGGCTAAGCTCCCTGTACACCACTGGTAATATTCTTAGTAACTTGAGTAATAAGAATCCCCAAAGGCGATCTAGGGTTTTTCCACCACACTCCTAGAGAAAAAAATTAAGGTCCACTAAGAAATGTCATATCCTGCCCTAGCCAGTTTGGCTCAGTGCATAATGCCTCAACTTGCTGACTGTAGGGTCTGGGTTCAATTCTGACCAAGGGCATGTACCTAGGTTGCAGGCTCCTCCCTGGCCGGGGTCCAGGTCAGGGCATATGCAGGAGGCAACCAATCAAAGTGTTCCTCTCACTTTGATGTTTCTCTCTGTTTCCCCCTTCTCTTCCACATTCTCTAAAAATCAATAGAAACGTATCCTCAGGTGAGGATTAAAAAAAAAAAGAAATTTCATATCCTATGAAAGACACATCTTGAAAATGCCTAAAACAAGTTGTCATTTTTTCATGGTGAAGGGACTGGAGTCCGTGTTGTTGAAAACACCTTGGTGGCTGTGGTCACTGGCTGTGGCTGCAGCAGCGGGGTGATGGGGCTGGTGGCTTCCCCTGATTAGCCTGGTTGCCTCCCACAAAGGGAGGCCAGACTGTGGCTTAGGCCCACTCCCCAAGGGGAGCAGGGAGTGTGCCTAAGCCATCAGTAGGACAACCCCTGAGGGCTCCCAGTATGTGAGAGGGGGCAGGCTGGGCTCAGGAACCTCCCCAAGTGCACGAATTTCATGCACCAGGCCCCTAGTAAAGCATAACATTCCTTCCAGAGATACCAACATCCTGATTCCTTGAACTTGTGAATATGTTAAGTTACATGACAAAGTGGAATTAAAATTGCAGATGCAATGAAGTTTTCTAATCAGATGACCTTAATATAAAGCCATTATTCTGGGTTATCCAGGTGGTCCCAATGTCATCAAAAGTGTCCTTATAATTAGAATAGGCTGACAGAAGAGCAGGTCAGAGATGTGACTATGGAAAAAGTCAGAGTAATGTACTGAGAGAAGGGTATGAACCCCGTTGCTAGCTCAAACACATACTCACTTTTCCTTGTAATTTTATCTCACATATAAAATGGTTTGGGGTTTTTTGAACTTTATATAAAAGGACAGACATCTAATCAATCACACTGTATGATTTTATGTCTCATTTCTCTTGTTGAGTATTATATTTACAAGATACTTAATGGTTGTAGTGTGAAGTGGAAATCTGTTCATTTTTATTGCTTCGTAGTATCCACTGAATATATACACCACAATTTGTTTATGAATTCTATTTTTAATGGGCATTTGTTAGTATTTTCTCTGTAAGACTGTTATAATGCCTCTATGAATGCGCATGTGCACGTGTGTGTGTGTGTGTGTGTGTGTTGATATGTGGATTTCTTGCTGAGAATTAGTGTTGTTAATAAAGTTTTAGGTATTTGACAGTATATCCTACAAGTTGTCACTGCTCCATTATTTTACTTCTCTCATTCTTGGATAGCAACTAAATGTGAGTTAGACCTTCTCACTGTAACTCTATTTCTCTTCTCATCTATATTTTAAATATATTTTGTCTGTTTATGGGGATGAATTCTGAATAATTTTTCTAATACTTAGCACAATCTTCTATTGGTGTCTACCTAAGGTTAAAACCACCCACTAATTTTTTATTTTATTTATTATATTAAAATTTTGATATATTTACCTAGTTACTTTTCAAATGTAGCCTATCACATTTATTTATTTATTTATTTATTTATTTATTTATTTATTTATTTATTTATTTACTAGAGGCCCTCATGTACAGGTATGGTCCCTAGGCTTGGCCTGTGATCAGGGCCATCTTCCCTGGCTGCCTGCAGCCAGCTCCAACACCCACCACCAACTACCCCCAGTTCCTTATTTGCTATAGGGTGATCAGAGCCTGCCAGCTGGGAAAAGGAACCACAAAGTGGTCAGTGTGGCTCATAGTGACTGGTTGAGTGATCATTCTGGTTGTTCTGCCATTAGGATCAATTTGCATATTACCCTTTATTATATAGGATAGAGGCCTGGCGCATGGGTGCGGGCCAGCCGGCTGTGATGTGGGCCCTGGATCAGGGTGGGGGTAGCAGGGCTGGCCAGAGTGAGGGACACCTGTCATTATAGTCTCTGGTTGTTCTGGTTATTCTGCCATTTCAGTCACTGGGCTTTTATTATATAGGATTTGTTTATTTATTTATTAAATATATTTTTATGGCTGATAGTATTACAGATGTCTCCTATTTCCCCATCCCTTACCCCCCTCTTCCCAGTTTCTACACACTCTCCCAGATCTTCACTACCCTATTTCCCATGTCCATGGGCTATGCATATATCATTTCCCCAAAAGTAAGACATCCCCCCAAAATAAGACCTACCTATAGTTTTGTGCTCAGTTTCGGCATCCCCCCCGAAAATAAGACCTCCCCAAAATAGGAACTCTCCAATAATAAGCCCTCCCCTGAATATAAGGCCTCCTCAATAATAAGGCCCCCTGAAGCTACTGTTACTGTGGACTCTGGGCTATAGCGGCAGGCGCCACCGTACAGCTCACTGTTGGCCACAGCATAGCCAGAGCAGATAGGAAGTGCGAGGTCTTTTTTTAAATTTTGTTTTATTGCTTAAAGTATTACAACGAGTGTTAGATAGGTCTCCATTTTTTCCCTTGACCTTCCCCCCTCCTCCCCTACCCCCAGCGTCTTGTGTCAATTGATTATGCTCATATGCATGTATACAAGTCCTTCAGTTGATCTCTTAACTTCCCCCCAACCCTCCCCAGCCTTCCAGCTGTAGGTTGACAGTCTGTTCAATGCTGTTCTGCCTCTGTATCTATTTATGTTTATCAATTTATAATGGTCTTTATTATCCATAAATAAGTGAGATCATGTGGTATTTTTCTTTCATTGACTGGCTTATCTCACTTAGCATTATGCTCTCCAGTT
>PVJC01045037.1:0-13822 GCA_004026665.1 Murina feae | reverse complement strand
ACACACCCTGGAACCAGAGAGGAGGGAGCGCGATTCCTTCTGAGCCAGCGCAATTCCACTTTTGGCTGTGGGGTATATGTTGTTCCCGGGGCACTGCTGGGCCCTGAATCTAGTTTACTGCACACTTGTGCTTGCATTCCACACCCTGACAGCAACTTTGCAGAGCGCCCTCTCGCACTCCGGGGCTCCTTGGGGGATGTTGGAGAGCTGGTTTCGGCCCAATCCCTACAGGCCAGGCTGAGGGACCCTTTCACTCCGCAGATGCCCTTCGAGCCACAGCGTCACCCCAGATGCAGCTGGCCAGGGAGGGACCATGGGAGGTTGGCTCCAGGACATGGCTCCAGGGCATGTCTGGCCCAGCCCCTCCACCACCACCACCAGGACCACTTGCATTAGTCCCTGAACTGGAGCCAGCGCTGCAAGCTGGAAGACCTGAGGGAGAGTTTTCTATTCTCTCCTCCCCCCTCACTCCACAGACACCCTTCGAGCCACAGCACTGCCCCAGGAATTCTAATTAATCTCCTTTCAATGTGCACGAATCCATGCACTGGGCCACTAGTTGGATAATAAAACTAATCTGAATAAATTTAAAAAGACTGGTATCATACCAAACATATTTTCTGGGAAAATCACAAATATGCGGAGATTAAACAACATGCCACTAAACAATATTGAGTCAAAGAAGAAATAAAAGAAGAAATCAAAAGATACATAAAGACAAAGGAAAATAAAAATACAATATACCAACACTTGGGGGATGCAGCAAAAACAGTACAAAGGGGGAAGTTTAGAGCATTACAGGCCTAGCTCAAGAAAAAAAGCCTCAAATAAACCACTTAGTATTACAGATTTAAAAACTAGAAAGAAAAATTCCAAGATGGTGGCAGCATAGGAGACCTGAACTCAACCCCTCCCATGAGCAAACTCAAATACACACATATATACAGAGTAATTACTCCTGCGCTAGTAAGGGCTTAATGAACAGTTTCTCAACAACAAACAACCACCGAATGGAGAAGGCTGGGAAAGCCACAGGAGCCTCTGGGAGCTGCAGGAACTCCATGGGCTGGAGGCGCCTGTGAATGCCGTAGGGCAGGCGGAATCTCTGCTAAGGCGTTTTGGCTTGCCTGCAAATCACAGCAGCTTTCCCACCTTGCTGCCCAAATCCTTTTGCCTCCAGCAAAGGGAACAAACTAGAACATCTGGGTGGAACAGATACCGGGTCTCCCTGCTGGGCTCCAAGGTGGCACTAAAGCCCGAGGTCACTTCTACATAAGACCACTTTCTGTACAACAAGCAAGAGAGAGACTGTAGAGAGAAGTCTGGGAGCCACTGGAGCTCTCTGGAGACTGCGGGGATTATTCCGGGTTGGAGGTGCCAAAGAGCACCATTGCTTACACGCCCCCTCTGCCTCCACAGGGTGGGCGGGGGCTCGATCCAGGTGCTCTGGCCTACCAGCAAGGTAGCTGCAGAGTGTACCTGACCCATCACCCAAACCCATTTCAGTCTCAAACAACAGGAGCAAACAGGATCAACAGGTCATTACTACATGCACCTGGCCTCCCCACCTGGAGCCATTTCAGCTCAGTGGGCCAGTGTCCAGGACACTTCACACCTACACGGCTCCTCTGGCTGACCAAAATCACCTGACAAACACAGCCTACACAGAGGACCTGGTACATAAGGCCACTTTTTAAAGACTGGGAGAGATAGTTATTTTATCTGATTTATATAACAAACATAGACACTTAAACTAAATGAAAAGATGCAAGAATTATCTCTCAAATGAAAGGACAAGAAAAATGTGCAGAAAAAAGAAAAACCTAAGGAAATGGATATAAGTAATTTGTCTAATAAAGAATTCAAAGAAATGGTCATAAAGATGCTCACCAAACTTGAGAGTGACATAGAAAAACCTAGAGGCAGGAAGTGTAGTAAAGAACCAACCAGGTCAGAAGAATATAATAACTGAAATGAAAAACACATTAGGAAAAAAACCAAACACATTAGAAGGAATTAGCTTATACGGAAGAACGCATCCTGAAGATAAACAACGGGAATCAACCAATCAGAACAGAAAACAGAAAAGAATTTTAAAAAACGAGGATAATTTAAGGGACCTCTGGGATGACATCAGGAACTCAAACATTAGCATTACAGGGATCCCAGGAAGAGAAGAGAGAAAGAAACAGAAACTATACTTAAAGATGAATTCCTGAGCTGGGAAAGGAAAAGACACCCAGGTCCATGAAGCACAAGAGTTCCCAACAAAGATGAACCGAAGAGACTTACACCAAGACATACTGTAACTGAAATGGCAAAATTTAAGATACAGACACAATCTTGAAGGAAACAAGTGGAAAACTGAATTACACACAAAGGAAACTCCATAAGGTTATCAGCTGATTGCTCAGCAACAACTTTACCAGTAGAGGAAGTGACAGGACATCTTTAAAGTTTTGAAAGAAAGAACACTACACAATAATTTACCCATCAAGGTTATCATTCGGAATTGAAGAAGAGATAGTTTGCCAGACAAGCAAAAACTAAAGAAGTTCATCACCATTAAACCAGCTTTACAAAAAATGTTATAGGGACTTCTTTAAGCAGAAAAGGACAGGCCATATCCAGAAATAAGAAAGGAAAATCTCACAGGTAAAGCCAAATATTAAATAAATACAGTGAATCAGACATTGAAAACACTACTAAGATCAAAAGAAAGAAGTATCAAACACAAACAATAAGTAGCCAGAGTATACAAAACACAAAACATAACATCAACAGCATACAGCACGGATGGGGTAGTAAAATGTAGTCTTTCTAGAATGTATTCACCCTTAAATGCCTATCAACTTAAAACAGACAGTTATAGATATACACAGACCTCAAGTAAACCACAAACCAAAAACCTACAAGATATACAAAGAAAAAAGAGGGGAAAAAACAAAAAACCAACTACTAAAAACCAGCAACCTACAAGAGATCAAGAGAAGAAACAGAGAACTATAAAAACAACGAAAACAATTAACAAATGGCAATAAGTACATACTTATCAACAATTATTTTAAATGTAAATAGATTAAATCCTCCAATAACAAACAAACAGGGTAGCTGAATGGATTTAAAACAAGGCCCATCTATATGCTGCTTACAAGAGACTCACTGCAAATTGAAAGATGCAGACTGAAAGTGAAGGGATGGAAAAGACATTCCATGAAAAGATGGGGTAGCAATATCAGACAAAATATACTTTAAAACAAAAAAATTTTAAGAATACAAAGAAAGACATTACATAATTACAAAGGGTTTGATCCAAGAAAAGGATGCAGCAATCATAAATATCATAAATATCCCACCCAACACAGGAACACCTAAGTGTATAAAGCAATTATCAATGGCATAAAGGGAGAAACCCACAGTATTACAATAATAGTATAGGATTTTATTACCCCACTCACATCAATGGGTAGGTAATCCAGGCAGAGGGGCTTTTGTGAACTTGACACCAAAGGAATGGAAAATAAAAGCAAAAATAAATGAATGGGTCTACTAATACATCAAACTAAAAAAGCTTCCACATAGCAAAAGAAACAATCAACAAAACAAAAAGGCAACCAACCATATGGGGGAAGATATTTGCAAATGATACCTCTGATTAGGGCTGATACTGAAAATATATAAAGAACTCAAATAATTCAACAACTACAAAAAAAAACAGACAATCCAACTAGGAAATAAGCTGAGGCTGAACAGACATTTCTCTAAAGAGGACATATAGATAGACAATAGAGATATGAAAAGATGTTCAGCATGACTAATCATCAGGGAAGTGACAATTAAAATCCCAATGAAATATCCTCTCACATCTGTCAGAATGGCTAGCATCAGTAAATCAAATAGGTGCTGGAGAGAATGTGGAGAAACGGGAACCCTCTGGCACTACTGGTGGGAATGTAAATTGCTGCAATCACTATGGAAAACAGTGTGGACTGGTTCCTCAAATTATTAAGAATAGAGCTACCACATGACCCAGCAATCCCTCTTCTGAGTCTCTACCTAAAAACTTGCAAAACACTTATTTGTAAACTTATGTGTCCCCCTATGTTCACTGCACAAGAGCCAAGATATGGATACAAACTAAGTGTCCTTTGATGGATGACTGGATAAAGAAGACTGGCATAGAAACTGACCAGTCAGAAGCAAATCTGGGTGAACTGCAAGAAGCCAACGGCTGCCTAGAAGGCAGAGCTTTCGACACTGATGGCATAGAAACCAACCAATTAGAACCTGATCTGGGTGAACAGAGAAGGCAGACCTAAGGTGGGGGTTGAGGAGGGGTTTTAAGGGCAACAGCTGTTTGGTGTAAAAAAGCAGTTCAATTTTTTAATTGCTGGTTTGGCAGTATAGTGCATATGGCTATCAGTCCAGATATAGGGATTTTGTATTTTTGTCTGCCAAGAACATCTATTCTTACTGAAAAAGGTTCCCCACCCCCAATTTAAGCAATTCTATCCTATATAATTTATTTATACTAATAAAGGGTAATATGCTAATTAGACCAGGTTGACCAGCCATCTTCCGGACATCTGACTTCCTTCTGGACAAAGCCCTGGTGGTAGCCAAGGCAAAGGCAGTTAAGGGTGATCAGGCCAGCAGGGGAGGCCAGTTGGGGATGAGATCAGGCTGGCAGTGGAGAGCAGTTAGGAACTAGATCAGGCTGGCAGGGGAGGACAGTTATGGGCGAGATCAGGCCGGCAGGGGAGGGCAGTTAGGGGTGATCAGGCAGGCAGGTAGAGGCAGTTGGGGTGATCAGGCAGGCAGGTAGAGAGGTTAGGGGCAATCAGGAAGGCAGGCAGAGGCAGTTAGGGGTGATCAGACAGGCAGGCAGGTGAATAGTTAGGAGCCAGTGGTCCCAGATTGCAAGAGGGATGTCCGGCTGCTGGTTTAGGCCCAATTTCTGTGGAATCAGGCCTAAACCAGCAGTCAGACATCCCCCGAGGGGTCCCAGATTGGAGAGGGTGCAGGCTGGGCTGAAGGAAACCACCCCCCGGGCACAAATTTCGTACGCCAAGCCACTAGTATATATAAAAGCCTAAGCAACCATTACTACCAAATGACTGGAACAACTGGTCGACCAGTCGCTTTGATGTGAACCACTAGGGGGCAGACAATGTAGGAGCTGCCCTCTGGTGGTCAATGCGCTCCCACAGGGGGAAGGCCTCTTAGCCAGAAGCCAGGCTCACAGCTGGCAAGCGCAGCTGCAGCAGCAGGAGCCTCTCCCGACTCTCTGGCAAGGCTACCGAGCAGAGGCAGCAGGCACAGCGGGCTGGGATGAGCGTGAGCGACATGGCGCCAGGCCCCGCTTGGGCTCCTCCCTGGCCATTTGCTGCTTGGCGCACTGCTACATCCCTCGGAGGATGTCTGACTGCCTGTTTAGACCCAATTCCCACAGGCCTTCTGCAGGGATCAGGCCTAAACTGGCAGTCAGAGATCCCCTGAGGGGTCCCAGATTGCAAGAGAGCATAGATCAGGCTGAGGTACCCCCTGGCCCCCTGAGCACGAATCTGTGCGCTGCGCCTCTAGTTTAAAATAAATGGCTAAAGAATGCAGGGGAAGGGGTTCCATGTTCATCATGAAATGCTGATCTTTGAAGGACGGGAATCTCATCCTTCATCTTTGCACATCTGAAGAATGCGAGAGCACCAAGTCTGAGCTATCTTCCCTATCAATGCAGAACACTACCACACACATGAAAAAATTACTGGCAATAGCTGTTTTCCTGCTTTAAATCATATACCATTGGTGACTTGCCAAATTTTCTTAGTCCCTGTCTTGAAAAGATGCCATTTAAAGATAAAGTGAGTTCATCAGGTCTTTCAGGAAATAAATTCCAACTATATTCCACATTGTTGCCAACATAGCACTGCCCAGAAATTGCTCACAGGAATGAATGACATGAGCAACATTTTCATTACAGCTTCGTAGATAGGAAATAAAAAGCCAGCACAAATGGGACACACTGAGTATGGTGGTAAGGGAAGGGTTATGGTGAGCCTCCAAGGGCAGGTTAGGGAGTTTGGGCTTCACTCTGACCCTAATGGTGACACCTGAGCACTTGTGAGAGAGGGTGCCATGATACAAAGGTAAAAAGTTGACACGGGGGATGAGCAGGTGACAGGCAAAAGGCCGTGTAGGAAGGATCCTATATAATAAAAGGGTAATATGCAAATCAACCAAACAGTGGAACAACCGGTAGCTATGATGCACACTGACCACAAGGGGGCAGATGCTCAATGCAGGAGCTGGCCCCTGGTGGTCAGTGCGCTCCCACAGCAGGAGTGCTGCTCAGCCAGAAACTAGCTCACAGCTGGTGAGCACTGCCTAACCTGTCAGTTGGATATCCCCTGAGGGGTTTCCCAGACTGCAAAAGGGCACAGGCTGAGCTGAGGGACCCCCTCCCCGAATGCACGCATGTTGTACATTAGGCCTCTAGAAATGTTATGAAAGTTAAGAAGAAAGTGAATATGTTCCTGAACTACACTGGCAGCCAGAATGGAAAGAGAGACAGGATCAAAGAAATAAAAAATGCTGGAGCTACCCATGATATACATGCTGGCCTACGGAGCAAAGAATTTTATGCAGATATGAAAGCCAACAGAAACAAGCAAAAATGTATTCAGAATATTTAGCATCACATTTGGGCATTTTAAAATATGATATTAATAACAAAACTCCGCCAGTAAGCTATAGTAAGCGTACTCCGGAATGCTGCAAAGTAATACCAACAAGGATGAACCTTAACCAGTCCCCGTATACATTCATACCAGAAGGACCCCCTCGGAGAGATTAAGTGACACTATCCTATTACATACTCACAATTGGATGGATTACATATTTATTTCAAGTCTCTGACAGCAAGAATACTGAGTTTTCGATTATTATAAGAACTGCTATTTGGCCCCATGAGTACAATTATGTAAATATAGACTAATGGACAGAGGTCTGGAATCAACAATTTTGCCTTAGCTTGCCAATCACTTTCTTTTAATTGAGGTGAAATTCACATAACATAAAATCAACCATTTTAAAGTGAACAATTCAGGGGTATTTAGTACATTCTCAATATTGTGCAACTACCACCTCCATTTCCAAAAGCCATTCATTTCTTAAAAGGAACAATGAAACCACTCTTATCATATGTGATAACATGAGGATAGCGTACATAACTATTTAAAAAATCGGTGATCTCACTAGGCCTTTAACTGACCACCTATTACTCAGACACACACACACACACATATATACACACTGCTGTCTCCATCACAGTTAAAGTGTTGCAGCAGGAATTTTATTCTAAATACTAGAGGCCCGGTGCACTAAAATTTGTGCGCTCGAGGGGGCTCCCTCAGCCTGGCCTGTGCCCTCTCGCAGTCTGGGACCCCAAGGGGGATGTCTACCTGCTGGCTTAGGCCCACTCCCTATGGGATCGGGCCTAAGCTGGCAGTCAGACATCCTTAGCACTGCTGAGGAGGCAGGAGAGGCTCCCACCACCACTGCTGTACTGGCAGCCTTCAGCCTGGCTTGTGGCTGAGCAGAGCTTCCCCCTGTGGGAGTGCAGGCTACCAGGGGCAGCTCCTGCATTGAGCATCTGCCCCCTGGTGGTGTGTGTCATAGTGACCAGTCATTCCCAATTGTTGTGCTGTCAGGGTCCATTTGCATGTTACCCTTTTATTATATAGGATAGAGGCCTGGTGAATGGGTGGGGGTTGGCTGGTTTGCCCTGAAGGGTATCCCAGATCAGGGTGGGGGTCCTGCTGGGGTGCCTGGCCAGCCTGGGTGAGGGACTGAGGGTCGTTTTCAGACTGGCCACACCCCCTTCAGGGTAGGGGTCCCTGCTGAGATACCTGGCCAGCCTGGGTGAGTGGCTGATGGCTGTTTGCAGGCTGGCCAAGCTCCCCAGTAGGAACCCTCACTCTATGAGGGTGAGGCCATCCTGGGTGAGGAGCTGATGGCTGTTTGCAGGCTGGCCACAGCCCCCAGCCACCCAAGCTGCCAGGGAGGCTGGTTGGAAGCAGGTATCTGGGGTTTATTTATCTTCTATAATTGAAACTTTGTTGCCTTGAGCGGAGGCCACAGCCGGCCAAGGCAGGCAGCTTCCTCCATCGTCCGAGTAACGAAGCCTCCTATTTGCTCTAGCTCTGTGGCTGCTGGCCACCATCTTGGTTGGGTTAATTTGCATATAGTTGCTCTGATTGGCTGGTAGGCATGGCTTGGGATGTAGCAGAGTGACACAATTAGCATATTACTCTTTTATTAGATTAGATAAGCTCCTGGAGTTTCACAACATAATAAATTTAGAACATGAATATAAACTCTACTAATATCTTTGATACAAATCTTATAAATGGATGTCTCATATTCCTTTTATATAAATACCAGGAAAGATCTTAATTTTTAAAAAAATTTTCTTTATCGTTAAAAGTATTACAGATGTCCTGTCTGTGCTTTTTTGCTTTTTCCCCATTGACCCCCTCCACCCAGTACCCACCCCTCCCCGGCTTTCACCACCCTATTGTCTGTGCTCTTGGATTAGCAT
Organism: Murina feae; assembly: GCA_004026665.1. Lineage (NCBI taxonomy): Eukaryota > Metazoa > Chordata > Mammalia > Chiroptera > Vespertilionidae > Murina > Murina feae. The sequence continues at coordinate 5,226 of PVJC01045037.1, read as the reverse complement.
ATACGCATATAAGTTCCCCAGTGAATCCTCCCCTCTCACTCCCTAACCTCCCCCTGCCCTCTGAAGTTTGTCAGCCTGTTACATGCTTTTATACCTCTGGATCAGTTTATTTCGTTCATTAGATTCCACAAATGAGTGAGATAATGTGATACTTATCTTTCTCTGACTGGCTTATTTAGATTAGCATAATACTCTCCAGGTTCATGCCTGCTGTTGCAAATGGTGAGTTCTTTCTTTTTTTACAGCTGTGCAGCATTCCATTGTGCAAAGGTACCACAGCTTTTTTTTATCCTCTCATCTCGCTGATGGGCACTTGTGCTGTTTCCAAACCTTAGCTATTGTAAATTGCACTGTTATGAACATAGGGATGGATATATTCTTTCTGACTGGTGTTTCTGGGTTCTCAAGAGATGTTATTTTAAAAGACAAAAAAGGCTAAAAGAGACTTCAATGTACATACCTTATTGGGATAGCTGGCTGCTTCCTCCCCAAATTGGCTTCAAAGAGAAAGCCTTCCACAGCAATAAATAAAAATTGTGCAAATGTCACAATGTTCCCGCATCCTGGATGCTTCCTGCATAGTGAGGGACAAAAAGAAAAAGGCACAAAAAATTGAGATAAAGGCCACTACGGCTTGTTATATTGATAGTTCAGAGTAACAGAGGGATAGATTTCCATTACCCACTGTCCTCTCAATTTTCATGTCCCATGGATCACATACATTTAGCAATATACTTCACAGAGAAGAATGTCAACCCTTATTTCACTCTTCTGTAGGTATAGCAGGCCACCAGGAAGGACCGTTCTGATACCCTTCCTGGAACCACAACACAACCTTCCTAGTTAACTGTTCTTTTTGAGATCTTCACTTACGTAACCAAGAGGACTTTATTCAGGATCCTTGTCAGCCTACGCAGCTCACGCTCAGGTCTCCTAGACATCTTCCTGACCAGGAATCGCCAAGACCACTGTCAATCAAAGACTCCTATCCAGGGACATGGCCTTCACTCCCCCACAGGGCAAAAACTGGTTCTTGGGGTGGGGGGCAGCTTAGTATTTTGTAAGTATGAAGCACAGATATATGCTTTTGTACATAAACCCATATATGGTGTGTCTGTGGGGGGATGACTAGGAAAAAAATGTCTAAAGGGGGGTTTTAAATGGGGGTCTGAAGAGGGGTAAGAAGCAATAATGAAAAGAATGAGGACACTGCTATAGTCTACTATTCTCCACAATCTTTAACACAAATACATTGAAGCATAGTAATTCCTCCTTTAGGAAACTGCTGTTTGAACAACTCTGTTATTCTCAGTCTCTTATTCTGTAGGTCGACTCTGTTATTTTTAGATAGTCCCTTATCCTGTACAATAACTGTTTTAGTTTGAGTAAAAACTTAACTGTCTGACCTTGCAAGCTAGCCGTTTAGCGTAATAGGCAAATACTGATAATAATTCCCATATTCTCATGCCAAGTGTTTGTTCCTTATGTATCCAAAGTTACAAACTGTCTGTAAAAATAACTTACACAAAGCTCTTTGTAAAATCTGCAAAGAGATCAACAGGTATAAATAGAGAGAACTTCCTCTATGTTTTGGGTCTCAGAATTTGACAGGTATTCTGCTTTGGATCCACGCACAATAAAGACGACTCCTAAATAATTGGCTGATTAAGGTGCCTTGTCTAGCTTGCTGATTTACGATACAATATTAGACACTCAATGAATGTTCATGAAATTCAATCAAAGCTCTTCAGTGACCTATGTAAGGGATGGGAAAGGTGTACAAGAGAAGAATTCCTCCTGGCATCCCTCCTGAGGCACTCTGAAAAGGAGTTACTCAACCATGTGCAGTTTTCTCGAGCTTGTCCTCCATGAGGCTCTGCTCAATCACGGGAAGAAGGTCAAAGTGAGCAGCTAGCTGCCTTTGTTTTCCTGAAGCTTCCCGGTTGCCCATACTACTCATATCCCCACATTACAAAATTCAGCCTTTGTATCCTGCATCTTCATCTTCACCTTCACAAGACATTTACCCACAGATACTGAGCAGAGGGGTATAATTATATTAAAACATATTAGTTCAATGCTATTTTTTTTAAACTCCATCCTCTGTTAGTGGTTTTAATATTGAATAGCAGTTGAATATACAAATTCTAAAACACACCCATCAGGCATAAAAATAAACAGCCCCAAGCACAGCCTTTCTTGTTCGGAGCTATGCTTACATCTGAGGCAGAACTGCTGCTATTCTTTAGGCGCCTCTGCCTATGAAAACTACTGCTTTATATTCCATTCAGTGATTTCCTTTAGCACCTCATATTCAAGGGACAGGGCTAAAGGTTGCAAGAATCCATAAATAATCAGGTAAGACATTTACCTCCTTGAAGGAGCTAATTAAAGCCATTAGCCTCAGCTATGAATTAGGGGAGAAGGAACCTGAGCTCTAGATAGTTCCTGGCACAGTCTGCACACCTAGGCTGCTCATTAAAACCATGTGTCCTGGGAGCCTCCCCTCCCAGTTCGGACTGGATTGCTCTGGGGTAGGGTCCTGTACTTTTGAAAGCTTCCCACTTGGTTCTCATGTGCAGCCAGGGCTGTGAACCCTAAGGTACGTCCAGTGGAAAGGCCGGGAGGGGTGAGGGTGTGTGTACTATGCACAGGTAATCTGTATATGCTGACACAGGATTGAGAATTACTGCGCTCCAGTGGCTGAAAATACACAGTGACATGCAAGACGCAGCTGTCACTTACCCTGTGACAAGGAAGTTGATTACCCTATCTACATCCAGTTTTCTTATCTTTCAAATGGGAACAGTATGAGTGCCTATCTCATTGGTTTTATTGCAAAGCAAACAAGCCAGTCCCTGAAAAGCACTTCCCGCAGTGTCTGCCAAGCAGGGAAAAAGGCTGACTGGGACTCTAGGATGACCAAACTGTCGCATCTTGCATATCAGAAGGTCTTCAATTGAATATAGTAACCTTTTAAAGATATATTTATATTGACCGTTTTTTTCTCGCCTATAAATCAAAAGGGACTTGTTCTTAATCTTGTCCTGAGGATGTGATGAAAAAAATATACATAAAGTGCCAAACCCAAGACTTAGCTCGAGGGCTCAAGAAGCTCCCATTTCTCTTTACCAAACACCTCAGTGGATTCCACTAAAGAACAATTAGGGAGGACCTACTGTGCGTAGGGTTAGGGGCTAGCCGCCAGGAAGCTCCCACGTGAATGAGAGCTGATCCCTGCCCCGAGATGACAGGATGAGGGAGTATGAGACACTAAGGACCCAGAGCCACAGATGGATGGCTAGAGGAAGGTGCCCCCACTCTCTGGGCAGTGTCTGGCCTTCACTCAAGCATCTGAATGAATGTGGGGATGCCTCACTTAAAGCAACCAGGATGTGGACTTAGGGCACCTCCAACAGCAAGTCCCATACCCATTAGGAGTCACTTCCAAACAGCCCCTTGACAACTCTAAGCTTCCTTCTCTATTCCCATAGAATTGTTAAATGTTCCTATTGCACTCACAGGATTCCATTTTTAAAAAAACGAACTTACAGAGCTTTTTAGGAACACACTGTTGTGCAGATACCAATGGAGTTATTTAACTTAATTCGTTTTAAAACTTCAGAGTAAAAACTTAGAGCCTTTTCCCTAAATCACTTGTTTTGTTGAAATCCATTTCTTGGGAATTACAGTCATAACTGCAAACAGTTTCTTTGACTTTGAATTCTCTTTGGCAAGAACCCAAATTTATTTTATTTCATTCTAATTTTTTATATAAAAAGTTTTTAAATCCTCACCCGAGGATGTGCTTTTATTGATTTTAGAGAGACACACACGTGAGAGAGAAACATCGATTGATTGCCTCTCGTATGCACCCTGACTGGGGATCAAACCCACAACCTGGGTATGTGTCTGACCAGGAATCGAACCCATGACCCTTCAGTGCATGATGGAACGATGCTCTAACCACCCAGGCCATGTGGGCCAGGGCAAATTTTTATTTTTTGAAAAAGGCAACTTTGAAGAGAAAGAATTGGGCATATATTTTATGCCTTTTGTTATCTCCTATTCTACATTTGGGAAACTTTTCTTTTTGATTCAGTACTAGGCACTTGATTGGAATAAAATGGGGGAAAGAAAATGTTTCAGATTTTTTCCTCATGTAAAACACACAATAAATACCTTGCCTACTCGGTTAGCTGATGCATATCCCCTCAGTTATTCACATCTGCTCTTTACACTGCATTGTGGCCTGTATTTTATTTTAGATCCTAAATATAGTTATGAACATCAGAAAGAAAAACCTACATTTGTTTTTCCAGTTTGGGAAAAATGATTCAAAATGTTCGCTTCTCCCTACAATTCACTTTAGCATCTCCATGTTTCTTCCTGCCACTTATTACGGCCCCCAATGGTTCCAAGGAAGCCATATAAAAAGCACAGTTCCTGCTCTTTAAAGATTTATGAGCTGTGATGTCCCAAGACAGAGTCACAAATCCTGAGAAAGGCAAAACTAGAAAGAACTTTAAAGACCATTCAGTCCAACCAGCTCTTATTTTATTGTAACATGAGAAGTCGTGAGTTGCCCAAGCAAACCAGCAAAAAGCTGCTACTCATCTGATGTACCATTCATTAAAGTCATAAATGCATCCCTCTCCTTACGAAAACCCACTGCTGTATGCAAAAATCTATATTTACAAAAGGGATAAATGAGCGACGATTTATTTACACATTATTCAAAGTATTCTAAATAGAAGCTTCCACAATGCGTGAAAACATTCTGTAAAGTTAGATTTCTCCACAACTTCTCAGGAACAAACCCATAAAACAAGGCAGACCTGCACTGAAATAAAAGTTGTCAGAGGGGAGGGGAAGCCCGACTGCACTTCAGTCTTTGCACATGAATCTCCTTCAAATCCATGTGAGGCAGGTGGAGCCATCACCTCCCCGCCCCACTTTTACTGTTGAGCAAACAGACTGGGGAGAACGAGTAATTTAGCCGCGTGCTCATAACTAGGAAGGAGGGCCTTCAGCTGCTAGCATAACTGACTTCACACAACCTCTCAGAAGATTTAATTTAATTTAATGGCATATTCAACACAAATGTGACACTATTCTTCTCTGACATTTGGCTGGCCTGATTTGATCACATTTTTATATTTTAAAATCAATTTCCATTTGTTAAGTTGTATGAGTCCTTTAAATATTTTGAAAATTAACCCCTTA
>PVJC01045036.1:0-13856 GCA_004026665.1 Murina feae | reverse complement strand
CGGCAAGGGGCCGGTGGCCTGCTTGGTGGCTGCCCAGGCCCTTTGCGGGGCATCGTGGAGCGGGAAAGCAAGGCTGCAGGGGCCGGGGTCCTGCTTGGCAGCTCCCCAGACCCCTTGGCGGCACCGGGAAGTGGGAAAGGAAGGCAGCAGGGGACGGGTGAGTGGGAAAGGGTTGGCGGCCTGCTTGGTGGCTTCCCAGGTCCCTTCTGGGGATCAGGGAGTAGGAAAAGGCTGGCCTGACCACGAGGCAGGGTTTTCCCTGCTTTCTGGTGGCTGGAGGAAGATGGGCAGTAGGCAAGCTTGGGAGGCAGGCCGCACCCAGCCCTGGTCACAGCTCAAAAAAGAGAACAACATGCTGGGGAGGGCAAGAGTCTGATAGATCAACATAGAGGGGGTGCCTGCTCCAAGCCTCCATGGTGTGCCTGGGGCAGGCCCCCAGCAGGTAGACACACACAGGAGGACTGCTCCGAGCCTCAGATGCGGCTGGGGGCAGGTCCCCAGTGGTGACACACACACACACACACACACACACACACACACACACACACACAGAAGGCGCCTGGCAGACTGGGGCCATCATAGGACATCCACTGAGAGGTCCCAGACTGTGAGAGGGCACAGGTCGGGCTGAGGGACTCCCTCCACGCCGAGTGCACAAATTTTTGTGCACCAGGCCCCTAGTTATAAAATAATCTATTTTTCCAGTTTTTCTGACAGAAGTACAAGAGTTTAACTCACCTAAAATGCAATGAAGTTATTTAGCCATGTGTTTAAAAACTGGGACAAAGTCATCATCCTTTACTCTACTTTAAATTGAAAACCATTCTCACCCACACGAATTCTATCAATAATTGAGGAAAGAGTTGAAATAAATTTATAATTCATTCTATAATGAGATCATAGGCTTTGGAGCATAGACACCTTTTTGCTGTGGAATCAGCAGTACATATCAGATCAATAAATGCAAAAAATTCTTACCTTGTTCTTAATTGACTTTACAGAAAGCTGAAATTGTATAGTAATATTTAACAGAGCTGATATATTTAAATTGTTCTGATTTCTCATGAAAGGCTATGAGGTTGAAAGACCAAGTCTTATTCATTTGGATATCTTAAACATCCATATGGAATTATAAGATACCTAACAAATTATGGGTTACTAATTTTTGTCAAAAGGTTATCCTTTTAGAAAATGTGATAAATTCTCCTTCATCCATATCTCACAGGTAGATTATTTGTCTTATCTTTAAAGGTCAGAGCTGATGAAGGGACATGGAATATGAGGAGTTTAATGAATGTCTATTGTGTCTATAAGAAAGAGAAATGAAAGTAATTACATTTTATATGTAAATAAACCTGTACCCTTCAAATTGGGGTATCAATATCTTTGGTCCCCAAAGATCCTCTCAGGAAGTTTTTTAACTTCAACTTATATTTCAATAATTCTGTCAACAAATATTGAGTCCACATTATGTTAGGTGAAATAAGCCAGTTATATAAAATACTGTAACTTCAGAAATGTCCTGCCAAATTCACAGCTAAACTGTCATGCAAATATAACTACATATAAAATGAAAGTGCTGGATGATACAGACAATAAAGCTGAAATACCATTGTTTTCAGTAATGTAGGTAGAGAAGTGAGGAGGTTTTAACGTAAACAGGATGTGACATATTCACTTTATTTCCTATTGGGAGGGCATTTGTAGTATACAGAAAAGAAATATGATAAATAAAAATAAAATAGAGTGAAGAAGAAAGGAAAGAATAGCATTAAGTGTTTGAAGTAAGAACCCAGTTTTAATCCATCTACTCACAGCTCTTGAACACCCTGTACAAGTTTGCACCTTTTATCTTTGCTTATAGACACCCTAATCTTGGCTGTCCTTTTCATCTTTTATGCTATCAAAATCTTTCCATTCATCAAGTCCCACCGGAATGCTACCTCTCCCATGAAGCCTTTCTCTTCATCCACTGTCAAAATTAACCATTCTTTCTTCTGTGTGCTCACAGTGTTTTATCACTTCCTCTTTCTAAACATGCTTTTCAAGCCGGGTGTCATGTGATTTGATAAATAAAATCAAATAGATCTATATGCTACAAGACCTTCCTCTTTCCAATTAAGCATTGTGTTCAATAAAAATTAGTATCATTTGTCATACTTTCAATGACAAACATCAATTTTAAAAAAAGAAAAGAAAAAATTTAGTGTTGAAAATGGTCACCGTGAGGAACTAGAACATTGATTATTCTAGAAATTTAAAAATTTTGATTTTGCAATGATTACATTAAAACAGAAGAGCTATTCCCTGGCTAGGTAGCTCAGTTGGTTAGAGTAGCATTCCATACACCAAAAGGTTGGGGGTTCAATTCCCAGTCAGGGCACTTACCTAGGTTGCAAGTTTAATCCCCAGTAATGGTGTGTGTGTCAGGGGAGGGTGGAAACAATTAATGTTTCTCTCTATATATTTCTCTTCCTCTCTAAGATAATAAAAACACATCCTTGGTTGAGGATAATCTAATCTAATAAAAGAGTAGTATTAAAATTGACCATTTCTATGGGATGCCTAAACCACACCCACCAGCCAATCAGAGCAGCTGTATGCAAATTAACCCAGCCAAGATGGAGGCCAGCAGTCACAGAGCTGTAGTAAGCAGGAAGCTTCTGTTGCACCAGGAGTAAACTGTCTGCCAGCCAACTGGGTTCTCCAGGCAACATTGTTGGAACATTGTTTCAATTATAGAAGCCTCAGAGCTGAGGCAAACAGCAGGCTTCCATTGCACCAGTGATAAAGGAAACTGCCTGCCTAGAGTCTACTAAGCAACATTCTTTCAATTATAGAAGCCACAGAGCTGAAGCCAACAGGAGGCTTCATTACCTGCCTAGGCCTCGGCTTAAAGGAACAGTGTATCAATTATGGAAGATAAATAAACACCAGAAATCTGCTTCCAGCCAGCCTTGCTGGGACATTGAGTCAATGGGAGCTGTGGGCAGCCTGAAAGCCTGAAAACAGCCCTCAGACCCGCACCCAGGCTGGCCACACCCCAATGGGGTGAGGGACCCCACTGGGTGGTTTGGCCAGCCTGAAAACAGTCATCAGCCCCTCACCCAGGCTGGCCAGGCACCCCAGTAGGGACCCAAAACATGAAGGGACTGTGGGCAGCCTGAAAACGCCCCTCAGCCCCTCACCCAGGCTGCCCAGGCACTCCAGTAGGGACCTAAAACCTGAAGGGGCTGTGGGCAGCCTGAAAACGACCCTCAGCCCATCACCCAGGCTAGCCACACCCCAATGAGGTGAGGGTCCACACTGGGAAGCTTGGCCAGCCTGAAAACAGCCATCAGTCCCTCACCCAGGTGGCCAGGCACGCCAGCAGGTGGACATCCTCAGAGGGGTCCCAGACTGTGAGAGGGCACAGGCCGGGCTGAGGGACCTCCTGAGTGCACAAATTTTTGTGCACTGGGCCCCTAGTAAAAATAATAATAAGAAGAGATTCAATAACATTTTTTAACACTTAAGTAATGTGTTTCAAATAAGAACTGGCATCGCCATTCTAATGAGGCAGAGAGCCCTCTTCCTAAGAAAGATTCCTTTTCCAGACATTGCCCTCAAAGACAGATAAAGATAGAAATAGAGACATACATATATACTATTATGAATCTACATGTACATTTGTATGCATATATGTGTGTGTCTATTCATATATCAGAAATATAATTCATCCCCTCTGGAATATCCATACCACCTAATCTCATGCCTAATAATAAAATCAATCAAGAGTTAGGAAGATCAGCCCTGGCCAGGTAGCTCAGTTGGTTAGAGCATCATCTTGATATGCCAAGGTTGTGGGTTTAATCCTAGGTCAGGGCACATATAGGAGGCAACCAATAAATGCATAAATAGTGGAAACAAAAATTCTCTCTCTCTCTCTCTCTCTCTCTCTCTCTCTCTCTCTCTCTCTCTCTCTCTCTCTCTCTCTCTTTCTCTCTCTCTCTCTCTCTCTCTCTCTCTTCCCTCCCTTCATTTCTTTCTCTCAAATCCTCAAATCTATCAATAAAAAGAGCTAGGGATATGGAGAGAAAGATTCTTCACCATAGAGAAGCTTTCTTGAACATCCACTCTGGTGACTGACTAAGACAACCTTAACATTCCCCTCAGCTTAACCACACTTATACAGGTTTCTTGGCAACTAGAGACCCCTGAGCTCCCTTTCCTCACATCGCTTACTTTGGAAAACCTGCAATTGTAAATTCTCTCTCTGCCCCTTTGAGATGAAATCTTCTTCATTCTCTTGCTGGAAGCCATCTCTTTTAAATGCAACCAGGAAAGATCGTAAGTACCTCTATCACCTTCATCTCTGTGGGAAGAGAAGAGTCTAACTTAGATAAGTGCCATTTAGCAAACAGGGATGGTCTGATCACATTGGAAACTTGTCCCTACCGTACTCCAGTGCTTTCCATTAGCTTACACAGTGCTTATAAACTCTCTGCCTTTTGTTTCAGTGAAATTGAGTTCAGTTCCTCTCCCCTGTTTCAATTGTCTTGACCCCTACTGCAGTCGCCTTGAATAAAGTCTTCGTTGGCTGTTTAACTTGTCTGGTGCAATTTTTCTTTGACGTGACAAGCTGAGCAAGCTAGTGCGCTGCTGAGGACCATTTAAGTACAAGTTTCAATGTGTCATCCTCCATCGCTCTTTGATGAAAGTTAAACTGGGTTGACAGGTTGTTAATGTTCCCCACCTCTAGGATTCCATGGTCATAGGCAAAGGATAAGTGAAGAAAAGAAATCCTGCTTATAGCTTCTGGGGATTACATTCAATTGAAGAAATAGTCTTAAGTTAATGGAAATTACTTCCATTTATTAGTTGTGTTGCACTTCTCTTTTAACAGAATTCAGCTATAAATATCATCATCATTTTTATTATAATACTGCAATAATTGTTCATATTCAGGTGCTTTGATTAAAGTTAAGTTTGATTTACTCCTGGCTGGTTTTAATAGCTTAGAGAAGAGAATGGCATGATTAATTTATCTAGACAGCATAGCATTGTGACATTTTAGCCTGTTCATGTATCTACAAATTAAAGTAAGCACAAAACCATCTGTGGCTGCCCTTGAACAAGTAGTGTATCCACATTTCTAAAATGTATTTTTCAACCATTACATTGAAATATTCTACCTAGTTCATTTTCTTCTAGTGTCTATTGTATCAAACAAAGAGTAAATAGTAATTTATGATAACATGTCACTGCTAATTACCAGAGATTTGGGGAAGTATAGGGTAAAACCAACATAGAAGATGGAAACAAAATATATTCAGAGTGACATTCAAGATTTCACGAGACATGTTCTCTGAATCATTTTATAAAATGTATTCGACTCAGATATTCTCCTCTTTTAATGATTCTTTGAATGCTCTCCCTTTGGACATTTCAGGAAAATTTAGTTACAAGCTGCATACAGAAGTGACAATGTTTGATGTATTGCTTGTGGTGCAAAGAAGGTAAAATATAAAGAAATTTGGTTATTCCAGTTTGGGAAAGCAATCCACAAAAGATGTTCTATACTTCTCATCTAAATTACATATTTAAACAGGACTACAAACAGGATTCTAGCTGGGTTAGTGTTTAAAAATGTTAATTGTATGTCTTTTAAGTTCAAGGTAAGTTCTCATGACTGGTCTCTGATCTTCTCAGAGTTCAATGCTAAAGACATGGGCCAAAGTCCAGTGGGAGCAACTGTGAAAGTCAGAGCTAAAGGGGGTATATGCACCAGTAGTAATAGTAATAACCTCTGTGTAGCATGGTAGGAGGAAATGTTGTATTTCTTCTTTAGTAATTTTCCTTTCTCATTTCCCTGTGTTAAATAGGTATCAATTGTGCAATAAAACCTAAACATGCTCCAATAAGTTACAGAGGGTTATTCATCAAAAAATTTATGAACACAATGTAATCGTTCCTAATAAGACTCATTTACGTTGTCAGCTTCCATTCTGTACATAATATATTAATCATATTGCTTAAAGTTACTCTCTATCCTAGCTTATACAAGGTCACATTATTTTCTACAGAAAACAAAGCAGAGCGGCTATTTGAGACACCGTGCTCAGACATTACTTTGAGTTGTGCAAAATGAAGGTAATTTTTGAACGTCAACTAATGATTCAAAAGTGGCTTGAGGTCCCACAATGGTTCTCCACTGTGCCCGGAATGAAATTAAACAGTCCCCACAAGAGCCCACAGATTGTAGGTATTGTAATAATGATAATAAAACCAGGTGCTAACACTAATTGAATGCTCTGTTTCACGTTTTATGCTAAGTGCTGTGCAAGAATTAACTCGCGTACTCTTGAAAACTGCCCTCTGCTGTTGGTATTATCATCCCCCCTTTTCAGATGCAGACGCATGTCATGTGTCTGCCAGGATGAGATCACGGTGGTTCCGTAACAATTTTTTTTCTCTATGATTTGACAACTCTGGACCATGTTTGCAAAATGAGGAACAAAAGATGAGCTCTTAGAAAACATTTTTTTTAGTGAGGCTAACAGGTTATTGACTTTGTTAATTTATTAACAGGAATATGTTAAATTACATAGTATTTCACAGTTCACAAATCACTGTAATATGTATAAATTCATCCACTCCTCACATGAACTACATGCAAATGGAAGTATTTTACAGATGAGATAACTGAAATGTAAGTAGTTTCCCAGTGGTTGTACAACAGAGAAACAAAGAGCTCACACTCAAATTCCCATCCTACTGACTTGTGTTGGTGTTTTCTCTCCATTCTGTTTTAATATTAACAATTCTCTCTAATTCACTATATTATTATCAGTTACCAAGAAACCAACGAATTACAGTTTGAGAAAAAAGTAAGAGTGTTCATTAGATTGCTCTACTTATCAAAAGTAAGTCAATGGGCCCGGCCAGTATGGCTCAGTGGATGAGCATCAACCTATGAATCAAGAGGTCATGGCTCAATTCCCGGTCAGGGAACATGCCCGGGTTATGGACTTGATCCCCAATATGAGGCATGCAGGAAGCAACCAATCAATGATTCTCTCTCATCATTGATATTTCTCTCTCTCTCTCATTCTCTCTTCTCTGAAATCAATAAAAATATATTTTTTAAAAAAGAAAGCCAATGGCATCTTGTTGAAATCACAATGAAGCAGATGACACCTTCTCATCTCTCCCATGGATTCATGGTCTGGCAAGGCTTTGGAAACTGGAGAAGTCACACTAGGACAATGGGCAAGGCAGAGGCCAAGCTGCCAGGGCAGATTCTCCTCAAATACTGAGCTAAGTATGGCATTATCCAGGATGGGGACGTTTACTTACTTTTCCATGTTATGCACATTCTAAGAATAACGTTGTGACATCTGTAAGCTAAAGCTCCAATGATGCATTTCAGTCACATACTGTAAGTTTCCACTTTGTCTGTTGGGTCTGAACACTCAGTGTGAAGCTAAACAGCAAAGAAAGTCATTTGGGGGGGTCGCTGGACAGCTGTGAGGCAGAGAGTGAGGCTGCAGTGACCTTTCAGCAAGTCTCTACCAGCAATCTCTCCATAGGAGCTTTTATTGCCTTAGGTCAAGGTCTGTTCCAAATTCAGGTCACAAGCCTCCTAAATGACTGCTGGACTGAGCTCTGAGCTTTTGTGAGTGTCACCCAAAGAAGCAGCTACAGTGAAGTAGTCACAGAAAGATTTCATTCTTGCCAACAATTTGCAGTGCCCTCAAAGGCACCGAAAATGTAATCTTACAACTGGTAGAAGATGGAAATATAAAATAAATGCAGCATGTGCCCTGAAGAATTTTAAAGGCACCATGAAGGGCAAACCTCTGGGCACCTTATCGAGTCATGTAAGACCCCTGTCAATCAGATCTCTGCTTTTCTGACTTTTGAGCCCCACTCCTTGACCCCATGCTCTTGATAAATGAAGAGTCCTCTAGCTGCACTTACTTTCCTGTCACTTCTTTTGCACAACTTGCAGTACTTCTGCAGTGCAAATATATCCTATAAGTCAGCTTTCTCTGAAACTCTCATTTACAGAGCAACCAATTTCCATTCCACATAGAGAAAATTAATCTTTTTCTATTCCTCCATCTCCCCTAGGGTGAAGTTCTCTAAGGCACCTGTCACATGAACTCAGCATCATTTGTTTACATGTCTGTGAGCATTCCACTCAACAATAAGGTCCACTAAGTGATGAGTTCCTCACTTGTGTATATTCATCTTTATAGCTCCAAAGCCTAGGAAAAGGCCTAGCATTGAATGGAACTGGTTGAAATGAGACAATGAATAAATAAGTCACACACACACAGCATCATGTATAACATTAGTGGCTAAAAGCACCAGTCTGAAGCCAAAACTGCCTTGGTCCAAAACCCAACTCTACCACTTAATAGTTCTATGGTTTGGAACTAGTTACTTAACCTCTCTGTGGCAGAGTTTCCTCATCTTCAAAATGAGCTACTGTGATTTTAATTAGCTAATAATAAAAAGTAGAAAAGCATTTAAAACAGAGCCATGCATACTGTAGCTTCTTGACAAATAAGAAGGGCAATATAAATAAACACAGTGACCAAGAGTTTTGAGATATGCAATATTATAGGCCTGAATTCCAGTCATAATCCTGTTGTGATCTTAATAGTTATACAACCTTGGGCAACTTGCTTAAAATCTCTCTATTTTGTGTGATTTGTTTGTTTGTTTGTATCAGATAATAATGGTGCCTGCATCATAAAACTTTTTAGAAAGATACAATTAAATTATGCATGTAATTAACATAAAGTCTGGCCATGGTAAACACTTCATAAAAGTAGGCTACCCACTACTGGGCGGATTTTTAAGTCTGAAATCAATATCAATGCAAAATCTCTTGGGTTTGCCCTTAGACAGGCACCTTTACCTATTGGCACGTGTATTGGCCTCATTAGCTTTGGGAGGGGAGGATAACATCACTGAAGAAGTAGAAAAGGTGTCACATTTTGAACATAAAGCAAGATAAGTTTGAGTTCTCCAGGAAACAGAATATTCCATATGCTGATTGGAACAGGTTAGAACATAGTTATTTGTGCCAGCCCTTGGCCTACTTGCTCTTAGATTTCTTTTCAAACTTTCCTCCTATACTCCACATAATGTGGGGTGTGGCGAGTAGAAAACTAGCTCTTGCAATGGAGAGGTGCTGACAAGAGACTGGAGGATGAGGGAAGAGCAAAAGTGAAACTAGGTTATTTTCCTCCTCCCTCTGCGTAGGGCAGCTTCCCATCTCTTCATGGTTTCAGTTCCCACCAGAGAAGCTCCTGCTGGTCCCAGCTTTCTGTGGGGGGATAGGGTGGAGGGTTACCCTAATCCTTGAGTAACAGATAACAGTACTCCTTTCCCTTTACTCTTCAAACTAGGATGATGGTTATTGTTGCTCACTTATGGGTTTCCTTGAAATTTCATGTATAACCCTCAGCGCAACACATCACCAACATAACCAATTCCCTGCATTTAGTCCTCTGTGGTTTTCCTAGTTAAACCCTGATTGATCCATCCAGTGATCTCCTCTTGTTTTTCCCTCTCTTCCTTTCATTTAATTGGTTTACAAACTCCCTGACTAGCTTGGCTGCCTTCACACATACATGCACACACTTCTGTACACTGTGGTACTATCTCCTGGGTTAAAGAAACAAAGGCAAGCTTCTGTGCTTTGAAACACATGGATCGTGTGGTGGATTCTGAAATGACTGTGTCATCTAATGCAGTGGCTCTCAACTGAGGATAGTTTGCCCTCCATCACTGGGACAATGTCTGGAGACATATTTTATTATTACAATGAGGGTGGGGAGGTGCTACTGGCATCTAGTGAACAAAGGACAGGAATGATGCTAAATATCCTATAATGCACAAGACAGACTCACCACGAATTCCCACAAAAACGAATTCTCGGGTCCTGATCCAATGATACAAAACACTGTCACACCAATAGACACTTGTGTAGCTTCTGAGCCACAGGTCACAGAGAGACTACTTAGGACCTGCAACTGTTCATGGAGATCACATAATGGAGAGCTTGCCCAGAGTTGTCAGTAGCAATATACAGTTCATGTTCATCGATTTGCATAAGCTAATCTCACTACAGATTTCTGTGTTTTGTTGATATGCAGACTGGGAGGACAAAGGAGCAACATGTATCAAAAGGCAGTGGATTTTCAGCTAAGAAACTTTGTGTTACATATTTCTAAAAGAATCTTACCACTTAATTTTCCAGCCAGTCTCTGCAGCAGCTGATAGATTTTTTTAAATAAAATACTTAAAGAGAAAAAGGAATCTGGTCTGAGCCTGTGAGTTCTACTAGAATATTTATGACTTTTTCTTCTACAACTGGGGAAATGGATAGTTGGGTCTCTACCACATTTTCTTTTCCCTCTTGTGTGTTACATCCTCTATTTTCACCTCTGGGATGGCATTACAAACTGGGGGACTGTGGCTGACCCTCTATACTGAACACCACCAGCTGTGAGGCCTTAGATGACCACTTTCTTGGTTAAGATCATCCTTTCTTCATAGATCAAATAAGAAAGTTGAGCTGATTCAAATCTCCTTTCCTGTCATAAACTTTATTCAATTATATATCCTCCACATTTAAGTAACATATCGGATCATTAGGGACCAAAATTTAAATAAAAGTTTCCATACAGGACTTGTTCATTAAATATGTAAGACCTAATAAAGGAAGTGAAGAAGAAATGTTGCTAGACCTATGCTCCCTCCTCCTAATCCTGTTAAAATATATATGAGTGTCTGAGAGGTGTCAATGGACTGTCCCAAATGGACCCAAATCACTGCTGCTCTCCCCTGACACCTTGGAGTGAAAATGAACCCCAAATTGCAGACTGAGCACCAAAATTCACCAACTTCTGCAATTACCCAGGGACTTCCTCTTCCACGATCTCGCTCCTGCCTAACTCCATGTATTCCACTCTATACCGGTCAGAGTTGCTATTTTCTCCTCTACTGAGTGGGGGTGAAAAACAGTATAAATCTAATCCCCCTCCTAGAAGAATAGCCAAAAAAGGCATGGACAATTATACTCTTTTACATATAAAAATTAGGTTGATCTTTCTTTCTTTCTTTCTTTCTTTCTTTCTTTCTTTCTTTCTTTCTTTCTTGAATAAGCTTTGCCTTAAAAGGAAAAGCCTCAGGCAAATCTTTCTTTTACTGGTTGAATCTTCTGGAAACAGCTGCTAACAGCTGCCTCAGACTCTCAGCCAGAGTCCCATAGGTAACCACCTCCCTGATTGCCCACCTCCACCCGCTGCTTTCTAGGTGTCTTGCCTGTCTGCCTGCTCTGACGATAATCTTGTGGGTAGGGATCATGTCAATTCTGCTCTCCTTGAAGCCTCCACCACATCACAGCTTCTCCTTAATTGTTACATCAGAAAGTAGCTGAAGCTGAGACCGTAACCCTTATTAGAAAAGCTGCAGCAAAGCCCACAGATTTCATTCCCAAGATATTTATGACCCTAAATTACCTTTACCCTCCTTACTCAGCTCCACAAATTTGTGGTAGGAAGGAGTTATAATCTGTATCTGAGCAATCAGAGATTGTGATCTCTCTCAAAGAAGAGAAGGGCGAGTGTTCATTTTTATAGTATGTTAATGAGTTCATATGTCCCTGTCACCTTTGAAAAGCTTAAGACACATTTCTCTCTCTGATTCCTTTCTTTCTCTCTCCCCCTCCCTCGCATCCACCTCCATACCTAACGATGAAGGTTAATATTAAGCATCACATTAACAGTTGTCAAATCCATCATGATTTCCTCTGAGTTATGTTACACAGAGCAACATGCTTTATCAGAAATCAAAGAAAGGACAGTGCCAAAAGTGGATGAGCTAATGTAAAATCACTTACGGGGTACTCTGGAGACGGAAACTCATTTAATATTTAATGTAGTCATTAACCTAAGAACGAGAGGGAGATGGTAATGGATGGTCTACTCTCTTTGCCTACAGGACGGGCTACTGAAGTGAGCTGCCCCTTATGGGATCAGATTCACACACATCTAAAATCCATAAAGTGGGTCACAGGTGAAGGGTCTGGGAAAATCTCAAGACTCTCGGCGCATTGTTTTAAGAGCACAGTTGGGCTGAGCAGTCACGACTCAAGCTCCTCACACGGCAGGGACCACAAGCCATGTCAATTGAATTGCTCAATTAGTTTGTTATGGCAACAGACATGCTGTCCCCAACACATATGGCCAAACCACAGCAAATAATCAATTATTGAAGGAAACTACCTCCAAGAAGCATTAATCCATCAGGATATTGAAGGGTTTGTTTCTGTCTCTATTTAGATTTGGTTATTGTTGAAAGCATTTGTCTGCTTGACGGCTACCCAGAGTTTTCCCTGAGAGGCAGAATGTCAAACCAATTGAAGATTAAAAGGGGAAAATACAGGAAAATTCTAGAATATAGCGAAGGCCTCCTGAAAAAGAACTTTGTCTACATGTGAATATATGATGTTGTAGGGAACATTCTATTTGTGCAGCGTGAATGCAAGCATATGCTTTATGTGCGAGTTTAAAAAGTATCACCCTAAGCAGCAATGCCATTACAACTGCTTCGCTTTAGCTGCGGCATCACTTCTTGTAAGATGCAACATATACTAGCTGCACGCTTGTTTTCTTTCATTGTATTTTTTTCAATCACATGTTCTCTTTCTTGGTTTAAGTTCCCAGGGGTCTCTGAGAGTTCCCAGGAGTCTCTTCTGCACCAAGGAATTGTGATATTTTCATGCATATGAAACACCCCCATCTCTACCAGTGTAGCCCCCACTCTTTTTTTTCTTTTATTTTTTTACCACAAGTCTAAATACCCTACAGTTTTAAATGCTCTCAGAAAAATAAGTGATTTTTGACTCAGTCAAAGTTCCAGGTAGGCTGTACAGACCAGACTTGAGCAATAGAAACAGACATCTACAGACAGAGTGCCAGGACACCAGGTACACAGAAGAATTGTCTAAGCTTCTATGCCTGCAAAATCCTTTTTTAAAATATATTTTTTTAATTTTTTACAGAGAGGAAGGGAAAGGGATAGAGATCTAG
Organism: Murina feae; assembly: GCA_004026665.1. Classification (NCBI taxonomy): domain Eukaryota; kingdom Metazoa; phylum Chordata; class Mammalia; order Chiroptera; family Vespertilionidae; genus Murina; species Murina feae. The sequence goes on along the minus strand of PVJC01045036.1, from coordinate 762 downwards.
AAACATCGATGAGAGAGAAACATCAATCAGCTGCTTTCTGCACATCTCCCACCGGGGATGTGCCCACAACCAAGGTACATGCCCTTGACCAGAATCAAACCTGGGACCCTTGAGTCTGCAGGCCGATGCTCTATCCACTGAGCCAACCCAGTCAGGACCAAAATATTTTTTAATAAGGGCCCATTTGTACCTATAGGTCTTTTTTAATTATTGATTTCAGAAAAGAAGGGAGAGGGAGAGAGAGAAACATTAATGATGAGAGAAAATCATTGATCAGCTACCTCCTGTACATCCCACACTGGGGATCCCCACACATGTGCCTTTGACTGGAATTGAACCCAGGACCCTTCAGTCCACAGGCTGACACTCTATCCACTGAGCCAAACCAGCTAGGGCACAATTACTTTCCAATTAAAAAATAAATAAATAGAATACTATCAGTTCTAATGAAACTCGTTGGTAGAATTGGCTCTTACCTGGTCTGGAAGAGCGCAGAGAAGGAAGTAGTAAGAACTTATTTACCAAAAGACCCCTTTAAAATATTTAAATTGCCCTGGCCAGTGTGTTTAAGTGGTCAGAGCCTCTGCACACTCACTGAAGGGTCCCGAGTTCAATTCCTGGTCAAGAGTAAATACCTGGGTACCAGGTTTGATCCCCAGCCCAGATAGGGGCTCTGGTGGAAGCCAACCAATCAATGTGTCTCTCTCACATTGATGTCTCTTTCTCTCTCTCTCTCTCTCTCTCTCTCTCTCTCTCTCTCTC
>PVJC01045035.1:0-13860 GCA_004026665.1 Murina feae | reverse complement strand
GCCTCGTGGTCAGGCCAGCCTTTTCCTGCTCCCTGATCCCCAGAAGGGACCTGGGAAGCCACCAAGCAGGCCGCCAACTCTTTCCCACTCACCCGTCCCCTGCTGCCTTCCTTTCCCACTTCCCGGTGCCGCCAAGGGGTCTGGGGAGCTGCCAAGCAGGACCCCGGCCCCTGCAGCCTTGCTTTCCCGCTCCCCGATGCCCCTCAAAGGGCCTGGGCAGCCACCAAGCAGGCCGAGACCCCCCTGCCGCCTCTTACCCGCTTCCCGGTGCCCTCCAACCCTGCCGCCTCTTTCCCACTCACGGGTCCTGGGTCCTGCGCTGTCCCGCCCTGCAGCTGCTCTGTGCACTCGGGAGGTCCCTCAGCCCGGCCTGTGCCCTCTCACAGTCTGGGACCCCTCGGGGGGTGTCCACCTGCTGGCGTGCCTGACCAGCCTGGGTGAGGGGCTCTAAGGCTGCCCACAGCTCCCATTGACCCAACGTCCCAGCAAGGCCGGCTGGACGCAGGTTTCTGTTCCTTTAAGCTGAGGTGGGCTGAGGTAAGGAAACCTCCTCTGCTTCACCTCACAGCGCAGCGTCTATAATGAGACTTTGTTACTCTTAGTAAGGCAGGCCAGGCTGCTGTTCCCTTCAGCTCCCGAGGATTCTATGATTGTTACATTATTGAAACATGTTTCGGAGCCTGCCCACCAAGGGCCGAAAACAGTATCGCTTTCGCTCCTGCTGCAACGGATGCTGCCTAAACGTTTACTCAGGTCCGTGAGTGGCGGCCGCCATGTTGGCTGGGCTAATTTGCATACAGCCGCTCTGATTGGCTGGTGGGCGTGGCTTACCCTGTCTCGGAGAAACGGTTAATTTTACTATTTCGCTTTTATTAGTTTAGATTTGTTAATTACATTTTTGTCATATAGAAGTTTTTAAGGTTTATGTATTAAAATCTACCTACATAATAGGTTTTTGTTTTTGTTTTTAACTTCTTTTCATTTTAGAAAGTCCTCTTCCATCCACATTTCATCATAATGATCTATATTTTATTTTAGGGCTCTTATGATTTGAGTTCTTTTACCTTCAACTAATTTATGTGGAATTTCAGTTGATGCATGGTGGTAGGCTGAAATTTGAATGGGCATCAACTGGGATGCCTGTTCAAAACCCAGATATTCCTGAGCCTTTCCCCCTGAGATTTGGATTCTGTAGGTGTGAGATGGAGTTCAAGAACCCCCATTTGCTACAATCATCCAGCCAATTACATTGCAGAAAAGTCCTTATCCACATTTTGAGAAATTCTTTCAGATGCTGTGTGGCTGGCCTTTCTACAGAGAATTAACTCTTCCCATCTAGATGACTGCGGCAGTTTTCCTCAGCTTTCAGGTCACTCTGTACCTTAAAATCTGTCTACACACAGCTACTAGGATTCTATTTCAGAAATATCTCATGAAAAACTCTTCATTAGCTGCCGATTGTTAAGGAACTAGATCAAACCTCTCAGCTCAGCACTCCAGAACCTTCATTATCTTCCCAAAACTATTCATCTGATCAGCTGGATCTCCAATTATTCTGGAACCACTTTACTAGCCAGCCAGACCTGCCTCCTCATGGGCCTTGGGACACATATTGCTCATTTCTGTTTTCATGCTTCTGCCCCCACCTCCTTTCAGGTTATTCAAACCTATGCATTTAACTCACTTCTCACATTGCTGTGGAGCGCAAGTGACAGAATGACCAGAACTCCAGACTGAATAAAATTTAGAGAGCTTTTATTGATTGGCCAGTGTCCACTCCTCCACTCAGGAAGCCCAAGAGAGAAGCGGCCCCGACCATCTGCAGAGTTCAATATTTAAAGGGGACAACTACATCCGTGTTCAGGTTCCCATAGCAAGCACAGCCAAGTTACAAAAGCTAATTGTGTAGTTTTAGCCAAGCTATCATCATCCTCCTGTTACTCATTTCTGGGTAACTTAAAGGTAAGGACTATTCTTAATTTTGATCTGTTGGTTTTTTGATGGCCTGTTGCTCAGGAGTGTTGATCTGTTTGTTCTTTGTGAGCCTTTGCTCAGGTGTGGGAGCCCAGTTCCTAGAAACTTTGCACAGGCTGTCAGGCTGCTGAGGTGGCTAAGTAATGAAGCAGCCTAAAATTTTTTCTACTCTGTAACAACATGCTCTTCCTTCTCTGGCTGCTAAGATCACTGCTTTCCTAGAGTTATCAAAACCCATTGTTGCATATTCTCACTTTGTGTATCTTATCTTTCCATCAGCCCACACAACTGAGAGGGCATGGTCTGTGTGTCTATGTCTTTTAGCCTCTAATCAGTCCTAGTTGGAAGGGAAGCATACCTGAGGAACATGGTTAGTGGAACCAAACTAGCCATAACTGCCAAGTGATTTTCATACTTGTTATTTCTGAGAACTAATTCTATAGCCCTCATAAATGTTTTGCTTGGACAAAAATGAATATATATATATATATATATATATATATATATATATATATATATATTTAATCCACTCATCTGCTGATGGGCACCTAGGCTGTTTCCAAATCTTAGCTATAGTAAATTGTTCCACTATGAACATAGGGCTGCATATAGCCTTTCTGATTGGTGTTTCTGGTTTCTTGGGATATAGTCCTAGAAGTGGGAGCATCTACACAATGGAATACTATGCTGCAATAAAAAAGAAGGAATTCTTACCATTTGCAACAGCATGGATGGAACTGGAGAGCATTTTGCTAAGTGAAATAAGCCAGTCAGAGAAATATAAATATCATGATCTCACTCATTTATGGAATATAATAAAAAACATAAACTGATGGACAAAAACAGATCCAGAGAGAGAGAGGCATCGATCAGACCGTCAAACCTCACAGGGTAGGTAGGGGAGGGTGGGGATAAGGAACAGAGATCAACCAAAGGTCTTATATGCATGCATATAAGCCTAACCAATGGATACAGACAACAGGGGGTGAGGGCAGGAGTGGAGGTGTTGGGGGGCAATGGGACAATAAGGACACATATGTAATACCTTAATCAATAAAGAAAATAGTTTTTATTGATTTCAGAGAGGAAGGGAGAGGGAGAGAGAGGTAGAAACATCAATGATGAGAGAGAATCACTGATCAGCTGCCTCTTGCATGTCCCCCACTGGGGATCAAGCCCACAACCTGGGCATGTGCCCAGGACCCTTCAGTTCGCAGGCCGATGCTCTATCCACTGAGCCAAACTGGCTAGGGCAAAAATGAGCATGTTTGACAAATTTCTAGTCTTCATTTTATTGTGATTTGATTTACTGATAAAGTTAAGCAAAGGTTATCTTGGTTTCAGTTCTTATTTAATTTAATAATATTGTTTAGCACCTGTTGTTACTGTTGTAGTTAGCTAGTTAATAATAGGAAGGAGCAAAGAGAAGGCCAGACATTATAAGAACAGTCATCTGGGCAACTTCACCAGGAAGCAGCAATTTCACATTCCCCAAGGAACCACTGGTCTCTTCCCTGCATATTACTGGGGTAAGGGGAAGATGGATGGAAGCACAGTGAAGTTGGAGTGATATAGGGAAGATACCTGCCTATCAGTCTGTCCTGAAAAAAAGATAATTGGCCAAAGGGGGTGGAGCTACTACAAGCTGGGGAAATCTTAGAAGGTTAAAATCCCCAGACAAAGGAATTCTTTTTCTCTTATTCCTCTGGCTTTGCCCCTGCTTCCTTGCACTCACCCCTGTTCCATTCATAGACATGTGGCCCTAGACCCCACATGCAATGGACTACAGCTGGGAACACAAACAAAGCTAGCCTTATGCTGGTCTGGTCTGTGCAAATATGGAGTGGGAATGGCTTTAATTCTAGCTCTGCTGAAGACACAGCTGGACCTTTTCCTTGGCAGGACAGAGGGAGATGGACCTTGGAAACTCACGGGTTTAATTTCACGTGAATAAATACCACTCATTTCTGATGACATTGCAAGAAGCTCACTTCTACTGACAGCAGATGGGGACACAGAGCGCTCCCCACCAACAACACTATGACATGTCCATTTATTCACTTGTCACTGGTTGAAGAGCCTAACCTTTTCTATAATATGGGGTATTTCTTTCCCTTCTTACAAAGGTAATGGTTTCTCTTTTATAAAAAAAAAAACACCCTGCCTAATCAGATTAAATGAATATAAAAGGGTTAATGGCTAAATGATTACATTATAGCTTCCTTAATATTTGTTGTCTCTTTACCCCTCAAGGGTCTTCCTTCTTCAATGACAGACCTGCTTTAAATAAGTTTGCTTAGATGCCCAGAACAAGTGGGGAGGAGGGATGAGTGAAGACAAGCCCTTTACCTTTCAGTAGACAAGGTGGGATTCAGTTCAATTAATCAGATATTTATTGAGCTGCTACTGGGCACCTGTCTTTGTGCAAGGCACAACAGAGGAATCCAAGATGAGAAATGTTAAAGGAGCAGTAAGTCAAGGGGAGAAGAAAGGGGAAGAAGGGGCAAGGAAAGGAGTAGAGCTGTCTGTCCCCATAAGTGGGGACTAAAAGAAGAGAAAGGGAAAAGGGGTCCAAAGGTACATTCTCTAGCCTGGTCTCACTTGATAGGGCTACTCAGGTTAAGAAACCCAAAGCAGTGGTCTGAGCTCCAATTGTGCTTAAGAGCCATGAGAGCAGTGAGGAAGAGCAGAATTCGAGTCAAGCATTTACCAGGTCAAGCCTTTACAATGGGAAGTAAGGGATCTCTTTTTTAAAAAAAGATAGACATGCATGTGCCTTCAGGTGTGTATATGCATACACAGTATATGAAATTATTTTTAATAATATTAGTTAACATTTATTGAGTGTGTGCTTACTCTGCTCTAAGCACTTTGCATGCATTAAATTATTTAATCTTTCTCATAAGATAGGTGCAGTTATTATGGACATTTTTTTCAGATGAGGAAACTGAGCAATTAAGTAACTTGCCCAAGTTCACACGGCTTATAAGTGGCAGATCTGGGCATTGAGCCTTGGTCTAGCTGAGTTAATGTTTGCTGTTATTTGAGGTGCTAGTCCATGTTTAATTTATTGCTGTACTCACTAGGGCTAGTGCATTGCCTAGCACATAACAGGTGTATTACGCTCTGAATAAATAAATAAATGAAATGTTGACTATCAAGTGCTTTCCATTTAAGCTCAATTACTATTGGGCATAAAAATTAAGTATAATTAAACATAGGTTCACTTGCTGTAAATTTTATTCCATTAAAGCAACATTTTTTTCTCTCTCTTTTTTGAAAGCAACATTTTTTACAGCACATACATGTGTGCATCTTTCAGTGTTCTCTCTCTCACTCATTTGGCTGGGCTCGTGACTCCGCAAAAAAAATAGAGGACTCATTGAATGTAGTCTAGGAGCTGGTAAATGAATTCGTGGTCTCTGTCCACCTTCTGAGTTCTGCAGTTTAAGAAAAAAATTATTTCCCTGAGGTTTCAGTATTTAGTAGCCTTGCCTGGGGTCCACTTAGGAAACCATATTTGTCTTGTCATAATATAATACTTTTAGGATGCATTATAGAATAAAGGGAGAAGGAATGCCTGGAAAAGTCTATGGCCCAAAATAGGGCTGACATATCCGGACCACGCTCTAACCAACTGAGCGACCCGACCAGGGTTGGGCTGCCTTTTATAAAAGGCTGCGATTTGAGAAAACCCTTTTCATCTCCTAGTCTTCCGACCCATTTTGGATCTGGTACCTGCAATTCTACCATTAGAAATCTATTCTTCAGTTGAAAGAGTTAAGCCATAAGCATCCAAGAGAAGATCAACACTGTTAACTCCGCAGTGCGAATTTCTTTGTGATTTTCGAGTCGTATCCAATCCAGATTCATCCCTGTAACAGTGCGAAGAGCAGGTGGTGGGCTGGGTCGCGGGGAGGGGAGGAGAGCTTGGGAGGGAAGGCGCCGGGAAATCGGCCAGCAAGCTGTGCTTTTGAAGAAGGTCTCCAGAGAAGCGCCCCCTGCAGAGTAAGGGCCGCCGCCGCCTCGGAGCCGCCGGGGAGGAGCTCCGCGTCCCGCCGCGCCCGCCCCGCAGCCGCGCCTGCGTCGGGCGTTCTGGGGCCTTGCGCACCAGGAAGTGCTCGTCCCAGCAGCAGCCATCCAGGCCACTGGCAGGTTTTTTTGTTTGCCACCTCAGGTCTTTAAGAGGATTTATTGGTTAGAAGGTAAGGGGGATAAGTGGAGAGCCCAGAAAATCCGATTTAATTCTTACTGTACTGAAAACTGCTGACTGCACCCACCGGCCCTCGGGCCGGGGAATTGGAGGCAGGCGGGGCCAGGGCCGGGACGGGGCCTGACGGGACTCTAAGCTGCCTGCGCAAGGTCGAGTCTAGTCCAAGTCCCCTAGTGCTCTGACGTCCTCCCCAAACCCTCCACCCCGTCCTTCTAGACCTCCCCACGCCCTGCAGCCTGGCCAAGTACAGTGGCAGGCAGTCTTTCCTAGTGAACCCTTTCAGCAGATGTGGAGGGCAGAACTTTCTCAAAGGAAAAGGGGCTGGAGGGGCTGGTGAGAGGATCTGGTGGGGAAAGGAAGGACCTAACTGCTCATGGGTTGCAGTTAAGATCAAACAATAAACCATCTGTCTGACTTAGCTAGGAACCATGCCTGGAGCCAGACCGACTGAAGGAAGGATGGCAGAGTGTAAACAGGACTTTGCTTATGGGTGAACGTTTTGCCTCAAGGAGATCCTTGGCCCAGTTCAAATCTACCAACCACATAGTCTCTGATTTGAAGTTGGAGCATTTCAGGTAGGTTAGCCATTCCAGCCCCAGAGAATTAGCCTATCTTCCTATCTAGCAGCTCTGGATCCTGGGTCCCTTTCAGATCAATTCCTGGGGCAGAAATAAAGCAGCTGTCACACACTTAAAAGTAATCCAAGTGTATTTACTTAAAACAGGAAAAACTATAACAATAGTATTTTCTGTGAACAGATGCCCCCTCTGTCAGGAAAAAAAGAGAAAACATCAATAATAAAATCAATAATAACATTAAAAAAATTTATTTCAGAGAGGGAGGGAGAGAGAGATAGAAACATCAATGATGAGAATCATCGATCGCTGCCTCCTGCATGCCCCTCTGCTGGAAGTAGGGCCTGCAACCTAGGCATGTCACTTTGACTAGTGTTACTCTGCTGCCTTGAAAAATCTACTTCACTACAGAATTTGCTAACTATGATGAAAGGCTCTTTACTGGGAGAGATGGCTGGTTGATTCTCTAAAATTGTACGATCCTATTTTAGACAATACCTGATAATTTGGAGGGAGAAACCTAGATTGACAAGGGGCCTTCTGCTGGGGCACAGGGCAAGTAGAGCACAGTCTCATGGTGGCAGTTACCAGTGAGAGGACCTTCCCATTCACAAAAGAGGTTTAAAAGTGTAAATATAGCTGTCTCCAAATTCTTCAGCTCCCCTGTCCGTCCTTTGCCAACCCCAAAATGGGCCTGGAGCTTCCTTCATTCTTCCCTGCCAGCTGGAGGGACAGGGCCCCTTTCCTGGACCAGCACCACTCCCTTCCCCCTATTAAGGACATTTGTCTCACCCTGGGAAAATGTCTATAACAGTTCACACACTTTTGATAGTATTAGTGGGTGGTCCAGGGCAGGCCTTAAGCTCACCATGCTCCAGAAGGTTAAGAAAGGTTTTTTTGTATGTTGTTTTTAAATTTCCCACATAATTGTACTTACCCTCACACCACTAGCATAGATTATTGTATCTCTCCAGTTTTGCAGGTTGGACATGTTGAGACACAAGGAAGTCAGCTGTCATGCTTCAAATCAGAGTGTAAGGAAGGGCAGTGACACATATTGAACACTTTCTGTGTTAAGCAGTCCTGAGTAATGTGTGTGTGTGTGTGTGTGTGTGTGTGTGTGTGTGTGTATACTCATTTAATTCACAGCACAACCCTGAAAGGTAAGTGTTATCAGTCTTATATTTATAGATGGTGACATTGAGATTCATAGTCCTTAAGTAACTTGCACATAGTCACAGAGCTAATGAGAAGCAGAGCTGGGAATAGACTATGGCTTCAAAGTCCATTTCTTTAGAACATTTTTTTTATTGATTTCAGAGAGGAAGGGAGAGAGAGATAGAAACATCAATGATGAGAATCATTGATTGGCTGCCTCTTGCACGCCCCCTGCTGGAAGTAGGGCCTGCAACCTAGGCATGTGCTCTGACCACAGTCTCATGGTAACACTTACCAGTGAGAGGGCCCACACACTACAAAAAAAGTTTTGTGACCTTCAGTTCATAGGTCAGTGTTCAACCACTGAGCCATGCCAGCTAGGCAAAGTCCATGTTCTTCTTTTTGTAGTTGTTAATTTTCACCTTCTAGAGAAAGTGGAAGGGAGGGAGGGCGAGGGGAGGGGAGGAGATGGAGAGGGAAGGAGGGAGAAAAAGAGAGAGAGAGAGCTGATTCATTGTGACAGACACATTGATTGGTTGCCTCCTGCACCAATAGGATGGAACCTGCAACCCAGCTACCTGTCCTTGACCTGGAATGGAACCCACCACCCTTCAGTGTTCAGGCCAGTGCTCTACCCCCTTAGAAACAATGGCCAGGGCCAAAGTCCATGTTCTTTTTTAAAAATATGTTTTTATTGATTTCAGAGTGAAGCATCAATGATGAGAGAGAATCATTGATCGGCTGCCTTCCCCAAGCCCCATACTGGGGATCGATCCCGCAACCTAGCATGTGCCTTGACAGAGAATCCAACTGTGATCTGCTAATTCATAGGTTGATGTTCAACCACTGAGCAGCACAGCTGGACCAAAGTCCATATTCTTAAGGACTTGCCTCTTCCTGGGAGTTAGGTGGGGTGTGCTATCAATAGCACCTGAACCCTGGGCCAGCTTAAATTTATTCTGTTAGAAATTACTCCCAAATGCTTTCATATTATGAGAGTTACTTTTTTTTTGTCGTTAATCCTTATCTGAGGATATTTTTCCATTGATTTTTAGAGTGGAAGAGAAGGAGAGACACACACAGAGGAAACATCTATGTGAGAGAGACACATCAATTGGTTGCCTCATGTAAGCATCACAACCAGGGCCAGGGATCAAGCCTGTGACTGAGCTATGTGCCCTTGATTGGAATTTAACCTGGGACACTTCAGTCTGCAGGCCAGTGCTCTAGCCACTGAGCCAAACTTACTAGGGTGACAGTTTTTTAGTACTTTGTAAACATACAAAGTGGTATATGGGTGACATATTACAGCACCCATGTCAGCATCCTCTAAGTTATCTAGTGATCATGACATACAAATTTCACAGTAATAGAAGGGGCCATGGAAGAACTTTAGTTAATAAATCTATTAAACATATATTGGACTTTTAAATAGATAGCATTATGAATTAAGGTATGATTTACATTGGGATGAAGTCCGAGGTAGAGAGCAAGGGCAAAAAGGCAGTTTCACAGCAGATCAGTAAGGTGTCTGGTCAAGTCCATTCACATGTCCTGGATACTCAAGAAAGTTGCACAGCAATGAATGATCAAGCAATACAAAACAAATAGGCAACAACAAGTTCCTGTGTTGGAGGAAGAGAGATTCCTTCCTTTTTCTAAAGTGCCCTCCCCCTGTTCTGACAGTTGTGTTAAATTCTCACTTGAGGACAAGCTGAGAGAGAGAGAGAGAGAGAGAGAGAGAGAGAGAGAGAGAGAGAGAGAGAGAGAGAGAGATGTGAGAAATATCGATCAGTTGCCTCTCATATGTGCCCCAACCAGGGATCAAACCTACAACCCAGGTATGTGCCCTGACCGGGCATCGAACCAGCAATCCTTTGGTGCACAGGTATATAGGATGATGCTCAACCAACTGAGACACTCCGGCTGTGCACCCTCCCTCTGTTCTAGCTCTTCCAACTTTTCCTCAGTTACTCCCACTATTCCTTTCCCCTGCTGCCCTCCTTCAATATTGCCACTGTCACTCAGTCCCATAGTATCTTTAAGCATTATGATAGTTATAATGAACATGTACTGAATTTTTGCCAGGTACTGGCCAGTGTGCTCAGAACTTTACAAACATTATTTTCATTTAATCTTCTGCTAAGTACTTTTTATTAATTATCCCTTATTTAACTCTTTCAACCACTATATGAGATAGTTACTATTGTTATCTCCATTTTACAGATGAAAAAAGGAAGACCAGATGGAATGATTAACTTGTCAAAGGCCACTTAGCTAATAAGTGGATGAGACAAGTGACTGCCCAAGTCTGCCTGACTTTAGGGTCTGCATACCTAAGATCTCAAACCTCATTTGTCCCTATTGCCTGCCACTTCCCATTGCCACATTTCCCTTCTTTCTTTGGCCTCAGACTTACTGGATATGCCAGTGCCTTCCTGAAAGACATTGGCCTCCAAGCTCCACACTCTCATGATTCTGAGTCACCAGCATCTCTTCTTGCTCCCCAACTATTGCCTTTCTTCCAGGTTTAGTTGGCCTTTTGCTAGTCCCTTGAAAGCACTTAAAATTTTTTTGTTTATTTCAGAGAGGAAGGGAGAGGGAGAGGGATAGAAACATCAATAAGAATTATTGATTGCTGCCTCCTGCATGTCCCCTACTAGGGATTGAGCCCACTACCTGGGTGAGTGCCCTCACTACAAATCAAATGGTGACCTCCTGGTTTATGGGTCGATGCTGAACCACTGATCCACACTGGCTGGGCTTCAAAGCTCGCTCTCACTTTTTACTAGAGGCCTGGTGCATGAAATTCATGCACTGGTAGGGTCCCTAGGCCTCGTTGGCAATCAGGGCCGATCAGGGTCTTCTTTTGTTTTGTGCAGTCCCCTGGTGGCCAGCACACATCATAGCAAGTGGTCGAACTATTGGTCAGTTGAACTCCTGAGGGAACAATTTGCATATTAGCCTTTTATTATATAGGATTGTTGGTTGTTGGGTAGGAGTGTAGAATATGGAGAGGGACTAGCCATAGAAGTGTATCCAAAGAGTTCAAAGAGGACAAAGAATATATTTTCCTCATCTTAATTATTCTGGAAGCTTAAGCCAGTGCCTAGCTATCAGTAGGTCAGCTCTGCTCAGCAGACCTGCTTTTACCAAATGTTGACTCTGTGCTGGTGCTGAGCTTTTGTAAAGATTTGTAAATGAATGAAGGGGTTTGGAAATTGTGCCTTCATTTCCCAGCTTCTGTTTGTTCACTGTTCATGCAAGTGAATCTCAATGTTTCTGTTGTTGGCAGGTATTAAGAGAAGAGTCCCAATGCACAAACCTAGATGGTTCCTTTCCAGGGTGGGTTTCTTCTCCAAATCAGGACTGCTCTACTGGTGCCCCAGAAAACCTCCAGATTGGTCACAGCTTTTATTGGGGTCAGCATGTAAGAGAACCTTCACTCATGTGATCACCAAGAGATGTCAAAGACGACAGAAAAGTCAGAAGAAATCGAGCCATCTTGGAGCACTAGATAGTTCCTGGCAGGAAAGGTAAGACCAAGGCTGATGTTCCTTCCTCTTAGCAAGTATGAATCTCTGAGCCTGCTGAAATTCTGTGTTCCTGATGTAACTAATGTGGGATGGCAAGGATTTGAAGGGACACCTCAGGTAGGATAACCAGGGTGAACTTGAAGACATCTGAGGAATATTGTGGGAAATGTTTTGGGATTGCAGAAAATATTCTCCTTGTCTTTTAGTGTGGTTTTCACAGAAAGAAGATATTAAACTGGGACCTTGTCTCTAAAAAGGTCCAGGCAGGTGTACTGAAAACCAGAGACCCAGAAAGATATTAGATGGACTAGAAATGAATAGTCTCATTGCAGCCATGCATACATATAGATACCTTATTTTATGCAACAGATGTATATTCTAAATCAAATTATATTTAAAAAAGCATTAGGGAGGTGGGCTAATTAAAGGAAACCAACAGTGAAGCCTTTTTTAATATGACTAATTACCTCCTGATAAATCTGGATTTTTCTCATATTAGGTTTGCCCATCTGTTTTGCTTTGTTAGTAGACAGCACCAAAATGAGCTCTTCTCCCAGACTCTATCTTCCCAGGGGCATGAGAATTAAGTCTTTTGAATAATATGAAAAATGTCAGAGAAAATGGTGGCAGGAAGTACTTATGTGTAGTGTAGGTACTTAGTACATCCATCTACATTATAAAAGGCCAGGGGCCGTCACAACCTAAATGACCAGATTGACTGACTGGTCACCAGGAAGGGCATGGAGCACCCCCCCAGGGCACACAGGTTCTTATCACAGCAAGGCTGGTGACTGGTGGGCAGGCGAGGCAGCAGGGAGAGTGGGCGGGGCAAGGCAGGCACTGTGAGGTTGTTAGCCTCCAGCCTGGGCTGGGCCAGAGGCCTAATGACCTCACCACTGCCAAGGCAGCTGCAGATCAGGCATAGAGAGAGGCAGGGCCTGATGCCGTGGCTGTTGGTGAAGACTGGAGAGAGAGAGAGGTGGGGCCTTGTCAGCAGCAGCCACGGAGGCTGTGGATCAGGTCCGGAGATAGGCCCAGAGAGAGAGAGAGAGAGAGAGAGAGAGAGGCAGGGCCTGATCCGCAGCTGCCATGGTCCTGATCTGCAGCTGCCATGGTCCTGATCTGCAGCTGCCATGGAGGCTGCGAATCAGGCTTGGAGAGGCCTGGAGAGGCCTGGAGAGAGGCCTGGAGACACTGACTGGCATAGCAACTGACCAGTCAGAACCAAATCTGGATGAACTGTGAAGAGCCAATGGCTGCCTAGGGTGCAGAGCTTTTGATACTGACTGGCATAGAAACCGACCAATCAGAACCAAACCTGTGTGAACTGTGAGGAGCCAATGGCTGCCTAGCAGGTGGAGCTTTTGACACTGACTGGCATAGAAACCGACCAATCAGAACCTAATCTGGGTGAACTGTGAAGGCAGAACCTAAGGTGGGGGCTGAGGAGGGGTTTTAAGGGCAACAGCTGTTTGGTGTAAGGTGTAAGAAAGTGGTTCAATTTTTTAATAACCGGTTTGGCAGTATAGTACATATGGCTGGCTATCAGTCCAGATACAGGGATTATGTATTTTTGTCTGCCAAGAACATCTCCTCCTGCTGAAAAAGGCTTCCCCCCGCCATTTAAGCAATCCTATCCTATATAATCTATCCATACTAATAAAAGAGTAATATGCTAATTAGACCAGGTTGACTGACCATCTTCCGGATGTCCGACTTCCTTCTGGACAAAGCCATGGTAGTGGGGGCCAAGGCAGAGGCAGTTAGGGGTGATCAGGCCAGCAGGGAAGGGCAGTTGGGGGTGAGATCAGGCTGGCAGAGGGTTAGGGGCAATCAGGCCATCAGGCAGGTCAATGGTTAGGAGCCAGCAGTCCCAGATTGTGAGAGGGATGTGTGGCAGTCAGATATCCCCCAAGAGGTCGCTAATTGGAGAGGATGCAGGCTGGACTGAGGGACCTCACCTGCCAGAGGGACCCCACTCTCTCTGCAGATGCCCTTTGAGCCATGGTGCCATCCCAGGTGTGGCTGGCCGGGGAGGGACCATGTTGGTTCCAGGGCATGTCTAGCCTGCCTCTCGAAGTCTCGCCCCACCGGCCACTTTCTAATTCATTTACTTTCAATGTACATGGATCTGTGCACCAGGTCACGTGTGTGTGTGTGTGTGTGTGTATGCGCCAGGGGCTATCATGTCTGAAACAACCGAATGGATGACTGAACAGGCTGAGCAGGGCAACAAGGCCGACAGGGAGGTTGGTGAGGGACATCCAAACAACTGAATACTAGGCTGCATAGGACAACCAGGCTGGCAGGGGTAGTTAGTGAGGGATGACCAAATGACTGAGCAGCAGGGGTGTGGGGTGACCAGGCTGGAAGAGGGGGCCAGTGAGGGGTGACCAGGCCAGCA